>KZ107043.1:0-73243 GCA_000504365.2 Pseudocercospora pini-densiflorae CBS 125139
TTATTCTTATTCTTGTTCTTACGCCTAGTAAGAAGTATATACTAACCTATCTCTACTAGATAATCCCTATCGACTAACTATTATATAGTATCGTAATACTAAGCTAGTAACTAAATAGTTAACGTCTACTACTTACAAAGAATCGCTGCCTTCGTAAATGGTGTTGATATTGCAGTTAGACACGTGCAAATGGCGCACCGGTTAGTAAATGAAGGAGAGAGAGAGCCGTTGCCAACGGAACCCTCGCTTATGCCGGCCGGCTGCATAGACCCTTGCATGTTCACCTGCGCCCTGCGCACAAAGATTGTTCGTACGCAGGCGGCGCGCCCATGATGTCCTGCCGGACATCATTCCCAATTGTGCGCTTGTTTCATTCAGGCTCTTGTCACCCTGTCCTACGAGCGATATCGCGCGATCGACCTATACCACAACACTTTCGCACCCTTGTGCCGACTCCAAGACGAGCTCGATGAAGTGCGTCCGCTGTTCGCGGCCGCTCTGTGATGTACAGGTCGATTTGGCATGTGTTTGGCGCCATCAATGATGCATAGACGCACTCCAGGATGGATGGCAAGTGGTCCACCACAAGCAATCACACCTTCGAACCTGGTCGATGTTGACCGTGAAACTGTAGGAAAGATTTGCTGACGCTCAACTTTCAAGTCCTCTTCTTGCCCTTGATCGCGCGCTGACGCCGCCGTGCTATCACAACACGCAGCACTGTCGCAGCAACCAGAACGGCAATCGCTGCGTAGATTTCGAAAGGCATATCGGAATTGGTTGGCGATATAGAGATGTGCTTGGGAGATTGGATGTGAATGAAGATGAGCAGGGCCGAAGTCTGGACTGGGCTTCACGCCAAGCTTTCACGATTCCAATGGACCTTCTGCATCTCTCTCTCCCTTCCTTCCACTGCTACTTTGCGCAACCAAACCGATCTATGAGTCTATCTGCTATACCGCGCTTCATAGCCAAGCCACAGCTTCGGACGAGCATAAAGACTCAGTATGGCATTGTGGCTAATTCCAGCATCGGCTCCAAATTACTCGAGAAATACACTCGCGCCAAATTGCAAGACGTGCATTCGGCAAGACCAAGGGAGATAGGAACACAAGTGCATACTCATATTGAGCCAAGTGGCAGCTCATCGGATATCGGGTTTTGAGGACAGCTCAGCACGTCATGGCTTCGTGCATCGATCTGGCGTGGACTTCAAGAGCTAGGAACACAATGAGGCAGATGAGGTGTCTCGCTCGGAGCGCAGGACGTGTAAAGCGGTCGTGCCGTGAGCGCTGTCGAGTTTCGCATCTTCCCGGGTGAGATCAGGCTCATTTTCTGCCCACGGCATTGGAAGAGACTGGACTTGGCAATGCTCGGGCAGCCTATAACGCTGGCACGTGGTTTTATGTGGACGCAGTCGTCAATCTCTCACCACCTACAGCGAAACTCATGCCCATAATAAGGTGAAGCCGTACACTGCTCTCGTCAAGGTAGGCTTATGCCTTCATGATGGCGTTCTTGTGCGGTCATCCACGCAGTGTCACTCTTGTCATTTCACTTTTCTTATTGCTAGCACAAGCAGCCCGCCAGCCTTACGATGTGCGAAAGATCATCAATGCTTTCCGACAGCCTCACGAGGATCTGATCATTCTCTGCGCTCATCGAGGTCAACGGTGAGCTTGAGCACTAATGCTCCCATAAGCTCCAACTGTGCACCGCTGAAGACAGCTACAGATGGAATGGCACGACTGAGAACTCTCGGGATGCTTACTTCAGAGCCACTGAGGCGGGTCTGGAATGTATCGAGACAGACATTCGCCTATCCGCAGATGGTCTGTTGCCCATGATCCACGACAGCGGTCTGGGCAGAGAGACTGATGTCGGAGAGCAATTCGGAAGGGCGGCATACAACCCATTCACAGGCATCGGCTGTGACCCGAAGGTGAAAGACGTGAATTACACTGGCTATATCGAGAATCTCCACCTCCGAGATGAGGGTGGTCGTGTACATGTTGAGACCGTGCCAACCTTGCCACAAATGATACAGAGCATCCACGATTCTGGCGCCAATGTGGTTCTGCAACTCGATTTCAAGGACGAAGCTGCTGTGGAACCAGCATATTGGCAATTGAAGAACCTTACGAATGCGGCTGGTGTTCCTGCCAATGAGTGGTGTATCTACAAGCTCCAGTCGAAGTGGCACAAGACGCCTGCAGACTTTGAGGCGGTGCCCTGGGTACAGGATGCATTTGCAAGCGGCATTCAGCTTGCATACATTCCTGTCTACAATCCTGGAGATGTCGGGCAGTGGGATCAGATGGCTGGTCTGAAGGCTTACATGCAGACTAATTACACGATCAGCGCGGAGATTGAGTTGTACTCCACTGATGGTCTCTTGCAAGAGCTGCAAGATCACGTTCAGAGTCGCGCAACACTAGGGTCTACCTTCAATACATCTGGCATCTTGTAAGCTCGCAGGAAGGAAGCTGTATTGCTATATGCTCACAGTCGCATAGCTTCGCGATTGGCGACTTTGTGAACCCAATCACATCTTCGCGGACATTGTAAGCATGGAATGTACGAGCTTCCCAAAGCAGCAACTAATACTGGCACAGCTACGACACAGCCAACTACTCTCTTCCAGTAGACGAGCGTACCAACAATAGTGTCTACTTCTACCAAGACAATAAAGCGCCGGTTTTGGCCGACAGCCTTACATATAATTACTCTGTCGATGGCCACGACTACCGAGCTGACTTCAACTGGATCCTTGAGCAAGGCTTCAATTGGGTCATTGCCGACACGCCTGATGAATGGCATGTTCGCCTCGAGAAGCAAGGTCTGCGGAACATTGCGCATCTATTGCAGGATGGCAAGGTGCCTGCTCAGCAGCCTTTGGCCAGTGGGTGGTATAGACGACATGCTAGGCAGTTACAAGGAAGCGAGTAAGTAAAGGTCGGCGAGTGATCATTTCAAGGCAGCAATGGGCAAGAATTCCGAGAGTGTCGTCTAAATGCTTGGAAAATGGCGCTCTGGGAGGCGTGAGCTCTCTTGTGCTCGATGAAGGAGCTTTTCGGGCTTTCGCTTATCCTCTGTTGTGTGGTAGAGCTGTGTCGAACTATTCAACGCCCGTTCCGTGGATACTGGGGATATAGAAACATCCTTTCGGTCTCGATTGCCATCTACTCGTCCTTGTCCGTTACTTTTCAGAAGAAGACGACTGCCAAAGTCAGATCGAACCACATCATGAAGACCACCGTAGCCATCTTGACTGTGGTAATCGTGGTCGCTTACGCCTCGCCGAGAGGTCTATCTCTCCGCGAAGCGCAATCATCTGATCCTCCCTATCCCGCGCCAGATTGTGGCAACTCGCAGATTGCTTGCTGCAATTCTGGTGGTCTGGCCGACGGTGTGCTTGTTCATCAGGTAAGTCTGATTGCCTCGTATGCATGATCAGGAAAGCAGAGACTGACCTCATCAGTGTGGAGTTTACGACGTCTTCAGCGATCAGTCCATCTGTCGAGATCCGAGTAAAGTTTGGTGCTGCGGTTTCTTTGTTCCAAATGTGAGTGTGCAAGATCGATCATCTGTATTGGGGTGAAGCTGAGCATCTTCTCCATTTAGTTTGGAACTCTATTGTGTTCTAGGCCTTCGAGACCTGCGTGAATTGAGCGATGGATCATGAGAAGTTCTGGTGGTAGGTCAGATGTGTCTGGCAATCTCTGTCGTTTTGTCAAAGGCTGCTTTCAAACCCCGTCGTCAGTTTCTTCTAGGAGTGACGAGAAACGTCACTTCTTACACTCGCGAGTCGTCGAAGAGGCTCGTCACATTATTAAAGCTCGCCATCCCGCCTTCGGCGGACAGTTCGCTCGATCGATTGCCATGCTTCGTGAAGATCACGATGCTGCCATCAACATCCAACGGACCATATTCCACCTTCACAGTCCTTTCTCTGGCATTTGTCTGCACCTCTATCATGACTTCCTTTTTGCTGCCCGTGTAATAGCTGAACCGCTTACTCTTCACATGTGGCGACGGGTAAACCTCGATGGTCAGGAAAGGTTTCCAGTCCTTGGTCCACTTATTGTTTCCTTGGAAGATATCACCTTTGACGATGACGGCGCCCTCCAGGATATATGCCGGTGCTGTGTTTGTGTCGATGGAGACGTTTGTAGTAGTGCCAGCTTCGTGAAGCTCGGTCTTGCCGAAGTATTCAAGGTACTTGCGGCCTGTATTCGGGAAGTAGATAGAACGCTCGCCACCTGCAGTGATAATGGGTGCGATGTATAAGTCTTCCCCAAAGAAGTATGCATCCTTGATTTCGAAAGCTTTGGGGTCATTCTGTGCTTCCAGGAAAGCGGCTCGCATCATTGGAACGCCGGTTTTATGCGCCTGGTACGTATACCTAGAATCGAAGCATCAGCAAACCAGCCATCGTCACATTGCTCGGGCAATACTTACGACTTGATGGTTGGCATCAGCTCGTGGTGCACGTCGGTCGTCTGCTTTAGTACCTTCACAAGATCGTTGCTGTACGGTGGATACCATGGCGTGTGGTTGGTGCCAATCATGATCTCGTACACGGGAGAGAAAGCACTGAACCACATCCATCTTGCCCATACTTCCTCACTGGGTTGATCCGGTAGGCGAATATATCCTCCCGTATCGCTACCCCATTGAGAGAATCCGATAAGGCCCGATCGAATTCCACTAGCTACAGTATACGCAAGGCCGGTGAAGTTTGCCCAGCTGTCGCCATTCCAGACTGCCGTGGTTGAACGAGATCTGTCGACCGCGCTGCGAGCGAAGTTGTAGAAGACTTCTTCTCTCCATTTCTCTATCATCGTCTCGTAGCATAATTGCTCAAAAAGAGCCATCTGGATGTTCTGCTCATACACTAACATTGGTCAGCATCAGCGACACATCATTAGTAGCTCTACTTGCATACCTGGCATCTCTTCTTCCTCACCTCGGTCGATCTTGTAACCTTTGACGCCAACTGAAGGGAAGTACTCCAGACCTTTCTTGAAATATTCGTACGCTTCAGGTATACTGAGGTTGAGCGCCGGGCCCCGAAAGAAGATCGGATCTATCCCAGGGAATAGCCAGCCATTCTCATTGCTGGTGTTGAACAGTTCAGTCTGGTAGAAAGCACGATTCGCTACCCAGACTTGAAAATCGAAGCCCCAGGAGGATAGATTGGCGATGAACTGCTCAGGATTTGGGTAGAAGACAGGATCGAAGTCGAAGTTGCCGAAGCTGTAGTTACCAGTACCGTATGGCCGATCTGCGAACATCGATGTCGCGTGGATTTGGTTGTCGTATAAGTGATTCACGACATCGTAGTAGTTTTCTTCCGCATTAGTCACTCCTTCATGGAAGTCCTGCTCAAAGTTGTCGCTCCAGAAAGTCGGGCCAAAACTCGAATCGGGAGGCATGCCAATAGTATTGCTTATTGTGGCGTAGTCTTCCAAAATACCTTTGAGGCTATGTTCACTCTTATGATCAGATTCGATAATGTAGTACACCAGATTGCTGGTGTTGAATACGAAGTGTGCCTGGCCTGGCACGCTGAAGTTGAAAGATCCCATGGTCAGAGTGTCGGCATAGACAGCCCATCCGGCATCAGTAAAGAAGAATGGCGCTCGAGCGTTCGCCCAATTGACGCCTTCGGCATAGCCAACGCCTTTGAAGTCGAATGAGATCCCTGCATTGTCTAATTCGCCTTCGAAAGGATACTCCCAAACACCAAAGAACTTTTCAGATCCATTGGCCGTGAAATGCGTGCCGACAAAGTCGTATGTCGTGTTCACGCAGACTTTTGTGATCCTCTCGTTAATGTTCGTGATGTCGACCGTACCGCGTCCGCCATCGAGCTCGCCATTCTCTGAGACCGAGGCAGGTTTGACGGATGTATTGTGTCTACCAACCAGAATCTGCCAGTCGTGCTCTTGGTGATGATTGCCTAGAAACGCGTGTGAGCGAGTAGCAGAGGACGAGGCTGCTAGGAAGAAAGCACTAGCAAATTTCAGAAACGCCATGGCTTGAGGAGATTCGAAAGCAGCATTCGGAATTGAAAGTCATCAAACGGACTTGCCAAATGTCTTCCTTATACTTGGTTTTGATCCACGGTCACGCACATCGCACTGCAGTACCGAACGCAATTCGTTGATATCCTCATAGGGCACGACAAAATGCGCATAGCTAGCGGCCCTTTGCTCCGTCTTCGCATCTTTTGGGTCATTCAGGCATCATGGTGATCTGCTCGGTGCATCTCGCCATGCTTAAGAAGGAAGCGGGGAGGACTGCTGGCGGGTGAAGAAGTGCATTGGGGGCAGCAGAATGGCAGCGGAGATGTCGTCGAGCGGCGGTTGATATCCGGTGGCTGGATGGAAGCAGGGATCATAGAGTGGCTTTTCCGCCTGAAATAGATGCCGACCGGCTAATTTGCCTTCTCCTCTCTTCAATACAACAACATCGCGTGGACGTGCAGAGTACTAGGATGGCAGAATACACTGACGCGGGCGCAGAAGCGTCGAGCGAGATATGGGTCCAAGATGCTTCTCGCGACCACCATTTCGCTCCTGCTTGCTGCGGATGATGTCCTTGCCAAGATAGATCGCAAAGCGCTTGTTGGAAGACTCAATCCAAGACGAGCTGTCTCAAACGAAACGACGCCTCTCCAGGTTGGCAATGGGGATTTCGCTTTTGGAGCAGATATCACTGGACTGCAGACGTTTCTGCCGTACAACACCCTGACTACCTGGTGTTGGCACAACTCTTCGTTGCCAACCACGCCAAACCAGACTCAACCATCCGACTATACAGGCCTTGACCTATGGACGCATGGAAGACTCGTTAATTATGATCAGCCCAATCCTGAAGAGGCGGACATCACTCAATGGATGATTGCCAATCCGCACAGAGTTAATGTCGGCCGCGTGGGACTCTGGTTTAGCGATGATGGCGTGAACGAGACCGATCTAGAGCACAAAAGCCAGACTTTGCATTTGTACAATGGCTCCATATGCTCAACATTCACATGGAATGGAATCGAGGTCAACGTCAAGACCGTAGCTGATCCTGCTTCGTCGACAGTCGCGATAAGCATTGACTCGGAACTGCTCAGAGATACGTCGATCGGTATCTCTCTCGACTTTCCATTCGCTACTGACAAGACCAAGTTTGAAGCGCCTTTCGTTGGGCTTTACAATTCTACAGCCAACCATACCACCAATATAGTTCAGCAAAGTCTCCAGGAAGCTCGCATAGAGCACAAAATGGATGCAACCACGTACTTTACGACTGTTCGCTGGAATCAGCAGGCCGCATGTTTCTCCAGAGAAAGTCCACAAAACCATAAATATGTTCTGAAGCCTCGAGACGCGGACTATCTGCATCTCACAGTCTCATGGCACCCTGACTATCAGGGCGCAGACTCTGGCGCCTCGTTCGACACCATCAGATCGGAGAGCGCAACTGCTTGGGCAGACTTCTGGGAGAACGGCGCCTTCATCGACCTGACGTCCTCGAAGAACACCACGGCCATAGAACTGCAGCGCTGCATCATTCAGTCGATGTACAACCTAGCCGTCAACAACGCTGGCTTTGACCCACCTCAGGAATCAGGCCTGGTCAACAATGGATGGTACGGCAAGTTCCACGCCGAGATGTTTGCTTGGAACGTAGGACAGTGGGCTCGTTGGGACAGATGGGATCTGTTCCGTCGCTCGATGCCAGGCATCTATGAACGTTTCTTGCCAACGAGCATTCAGAGAGCGCGAAACGCTGGATACAAGGGGGCCAAATGGGGCAAGATGAGCGATCCTTCTGGTCGTAGTGCTCCGGGAGACTTCAACAGCCTGCTCATCTGGCAACAGCCACACCCAATGCATCTCGCCGAATACGAATGGCGATCGTTCCCGCACGATGACACTTTGGCGAAGTGGGATAATATCTTGACAGAGACTGCCGACTATCTCTCTGACTTTGCTTACTGGAACGAGACTACTGGAGTCTACGATCTTGGACCGCCAATGTATCCAGTCAGTGAGAACACGATCTCCAACGAGACTCGAAATGCGGCGTTCGAATTGGCATACTGGCGTTTCGCGCTTGACGTTGCGCTCAAGTGGCAGGCAAGGCAAGGTAAACAAGCTCCAAAGAAATGGCGACATGTGATGAATCACCTCGCACCTCTGCCACAAGAGAACGGAGTCTACGTGATTTATGAAGGCATACTCGACATGTGGCACAACACCAGCTATACAGAAGATCACCAAAGCATGCTGATGCTCTATGGCTGGCTTCCATCCGGGGCTGACTTCAACATGCCTGTCATGCAAGCGACAGTGGATAAAGTATATGAGACTTGGAACTTCACGTACTCTTATGGGTGGGATTTTCCAATGTTGGCAATGAACGCTGCAAGAATGGGCGATGTGGAGAAAGCAGTCGACTTCCTAGTCGATCCTGGGTTCCAGTTCGATGATGCCGGGTATCACATAGGTGGACCACGAGTGCCAACACCGTATATGCCAGGTGCTTCAAGTCTACTCTGGACTATTGCGATGATGGCTGGAGGATGGCAGTATAATCCAGGACCACGATTTCCTGATGGGTGGAAGGTCGAGGCTGAAGGCTTTCAACCTGCGATATGATGTGTTATAGAGGAATTCGGCGTGATCGCGTTATAATTTGACTCCCTTCCTGTTATCACATGCTACACTCCTGTCTGGGCCAGAAGCTTCGCGAGCTTATCTCGTCTGCGGAGCCCTCGGCACGAGATAGAAGCTCGGTGAGAGATCACCCGTGTTCCCACAATCAGGAAGCCGCTTACTACTGCCTCGCAGCGTTCTCTCCTCGCTCCGACACGGATCTCACAGTTCTCTGTGGTCCTGATCGCTTAGCATCGCCGGCGCCGTGGCACGAGAGCCTGATCCAAAGCAATCTTTCCAATGCAACGTTCTCCCGGTCACATGCTCGTTTTGCCTTTCGCTCATATTGCTTCTGACAAGGGCTCCAAAACGCGGTCGCAGTGCTTGCGCCGTGCCATACCAGCTCTCACACTGTGGAGAAGTCATCTTCCGACCTCATATCTGCATGCAGTCGGAACAGGAAGACAACATGAACAAATTCATTCAACGAAATGCAAGCAGCCTTGCTGTGACCGCATTCGAGACATCATTGAGTCGGCCAGAATCTCGGCAAGTTCAGTCGAGGGGCTGAAAAGGCTGCGGGAAGTGGAGGGGCATGTGGAGAGAGACTTTTCGCAGATGGCCACCATGTGAACTTCCTCCAATCAGCACCACTGCAAACACTTCGTGAACAGCACGTCTGCTTGCTGTTTCTCTACCGTCGGGACACTTTGCCCACGTCGGAGCGTGCCAGACGTGACGATTCCCGATTGTCCTGGTGGTGGATGCGCTGCCCACTCCTAGATACGGCTTCTGCATGCCTCTACTCTAGTTGACTGCGCCAGCGGCGGGATCGTAGTCGCTCAAGCCATTCGTTGAAGCAGGACCTGCCTGGAGGAAGCGGATACATATACGTCTACCGCGGTTGTCGCAGCGTGCCTGAGCCAGAGGTTACCAAATACGTGCGAAGCATTAGTAGCTCGTTAGTACCTACCACTTGATATCCCACCTCCACCACCACTATGCACCAGGTTCACTCCTCGAACGACCTCCCTAACACCTTCATGTCAGCTCCTACACGCGCCGACTCGCCCATCGGTTCGCACGCTGAGTGCCTGAATGCTCCCAGCATGCAGGACAATATCCTCGACGATATCTCCCACCGCCGATATAATGCCCTCCGAGGCTCGTGGGTGCTAGTATCACCACATCGGACAAAGCGGCCATGGCAGGGGCAGCAAGAAGAGCCTAGCAAAAATGTTCTGCCAGAATACGATCCAGCAGTATGTATGAGCATGTGAGTCTTGGCAGGTCTGCAGTAGGGCTGATAGGTCCCCAGTGCTACCTATGTCCTCGAAATAAACGTGCACAAGGCGATACGAACCCCGACTATGAGAGGACGTTCGTATTCGTGAACGACTATTCGGCTGTCAAGGAAGAGCAAGCAGAATATCATCCACCTAAGGAGAATGGCAGTATGTGGATATGGACAGACAAGACCAGAGGCCCAGCTAACCTACTTGGATAGCACTTGCTTCGAGATTATTACGAGCGGAAAGCACCCAGGGAAAGTGCTACGTGATAACGTTCTCGCCTGCACACAACCTCACGCTGGCCGATATGCCACCTCAAGATATACTGCCAGTGATTGAGACCTGGACCAAAATTTATACATCACACCTCGATCCCCATTCACCCCTCGCCAAAGTTGCAAGATCTAACGGATTACCGAATGGCACATCAATAGAAATTCCGAAGGACCAATACCGATACATGCAGATTTTTGAAAACAAGGGCGCTGCTATGGGTTGCTCGAATCCTCATCCACACGGTCAGGTATGGACGACAACCTCTTTACCCGAAGAGCCAAGCCTAGAACTCCAGAATTTGAAGCAATACCGGAGAGACCAGAATGGATCGCATCTTCTTGTGGACTACGCCAAGCTAGAAAGCGAAACGGGTGAACGGACTGTGTTTGAAAATGATAGTTTCTGGGCAGGATGTCCTTGGTGGGCAACGTGGCCATTTGAAATCATGGTGATTGCAAAGAGTCACAAACGAGCGCTTGTCGACTTCAGCCAAACCGAGAAAGAAAATTTAGCGGAGACGATCGCTGAGATCACCAGAAGATATGACAATCTTTTTGAGACTAATTTTCCATACAGTAAGTGATGTGGCCCGGCTTTAAGGAAACCGCTAACTTTTACTAGGCATGGGTCTCCATCAAGCACCTTTAACTGGAACCGATGAGGAGATTGAGTCCTCACATTTCCACATGCACTTTTACCCACCATTACTGCGAAGTGCGACAGTGCGGAAGTTTTTGGTGGGTTACGAAATGATGGCCGAGCCTCAACGAGACATCACTCCCGAACAAGCCGCAAAGCGATTACGAGGGTGTGGTGGTGAATTGTACAGGAAGAAGTTATGACGATGTGATACAACAAGGTAGAGGGCGAACAGTTCGGATGAGGTTATATCTGGCTGGCGCCAACAATGCATAGCGACGGCGTTTAGAGGCAGAAGCAGAATATACGTACAATATGAGCGGAGACCCTTAGACGTGGCACAGGTGGCAAGAGCTTTTCTCGCCAGAACAAGGCCTGTAGACAGATCTTTGCTGAAGAGGCTGACAATACAGTGCTTTACATATACATCTATCGTTGAGCACCAGCCTCTGAGACACGGCGCCTGAAAATGGGTTGCGCGTTCGGCTGAGATTGTTTGAGATCTGGTGAGGCATGGTGGCTACTTAGGTTGACTGACCCCAAGACATTGAGAATCGACATTGGCGACGAAACTTTTCCCATTGCAATATTATAGTATTGATAAAGCCGCGCTATATATATCAAGAGGTCGTCGGTGTAGCGTTGTGAAATGAGAACATGTCTAAATCCGGATACGCCAGCAGCTACTTGCTGCAAGTGGAAAACTTGACGTTGTCGAGCAGCAGAGACTGGGCGACACCAGTAGCCTTCTGACCTCCCGGTGGAGAGAATTGAATGAGGGCAAACTGGATGTTGGAGCAGCCCTTGATTGCGCCGAAGGCCTGTTGCTGTGTGCCGACGATTGTCGAAGGGTTGTATTGAAACTGTTGCGAACAGACCTGCACCGCATTGCTGACAGAGTTGTCGCTTCCCCGGTATCCCGTCACGGTAATATCGCATTGAGAGGGCACCGAGAACTCGCTGCTGACGGCAGTGACGCAGCCGAAGTAGAAGCTCTCGAGGCTGAAGCTCTGAGTCTGAGAGTTGGCGTAGTTGGTGGTGATCATTGGAGTACCGGCGAGCAGCTCGGATTGAAGACCAGTACCGGCGTAGCTATTGTACAGTGTTAGAGGTTCTGGTTCCAAGTCTTTTCCAGGCATTGAATAAGGTGGAGACTATATGGTCGCACTTACTTCGGTGGGGAGTGTGGCAGAACCTGGGGCACAGGAAGGGAAGTTGTCGCTGAATTGACGAGGTTGAAGGATTGGAAGTACAATCCATTGTATCCCATGGGAATTGGTTGAATCGCGACTCCAGGAAGACCGGTGATATCGTCAAACTGCGTGAGAATGTGGTCAGCATGGATCCTTTTGGCATTCACATCGCGCTCTTCTCCTGGATCTAACATACGAGCGTCGACCACTCGTTGGGAAGGAAGATGCTTGAAGTTTCCTATTGCACTTACGGAAGCATCGTGCGACTTGAAGTTCTTGCATTTCGGGGCCGCGGTAGCGACGACACCGGTAGCAGCGAGCGACAGAGAAATAATCGAGGATCGCATATTGAATATCGGGAAACGGATTTGAACAGAAAGATATGGGTGCTCGCATCTGAAGGCGTGTACTCACAATCCATATATCCAACGTTTTGCGTGGAGCTCATCACCTCGATAATCCCGTCTGGAGACATTCCATGCCAACGCTATTTCATCACGTTCAGCCCAAAGTTCCAACTACTCGTGCCACTCATCCTGACGGGAGATATTTCTTCGATGTATGGTATCCACTGTGGTATCCTCTTCAAGTTAGTATCTGCGGATGAGGCGTTCGGCAGAGCTGTCCATTCGTCAACACATTATGCATATTTTCTGGAGCACGACCTTTGGAGTACCTCACTCAGGCTAGAGCATGCAAATTCGGCCTACCATCTATACTGCACACACGTAGGATCCTCACACACGGCACGGTACTCCTACGCTATGTCTAGTCGCATCAAGATCTTCGACAGTATATACAGTAGGAAGCCTGGTAGCAACATCAGTCAATGCGTCGATGGCTTACGCTAGAGCCAACCTCGATGCAACTTGAAACCGCGCAGCCTCGATGCGATCGCGCAGCCTCAATGCAACCGCGTCCCTCAGGAGGTCCAGCCAAAGTTATCGTCTAAGCTTCCGCTTTGCTGTCTCCGGACGGTTGGCCTTACATGAACATTTCGTGGTGCAGTTCTGACCGCATCTTACTGAAATCTGTTCTCGCCTCATGTGAAGTCCTCGCGGGATCGGGGGCCGTGTCCTAGCTTCTGCTTGGCAATACATTCCTATAGCTCATTAACACAGCTTTTCCATCGATGGAGTAATTCAGACATATAGACTGACTGATCCAGACTGCGACTCTCCAAACTTCCCAAGTCGCACACCTACCCGACCTTCTCTGAACGGTACACCTCGGCATCTTTATGTCTTGTCCCAAGAATGACTTCCTCTCTCCAAAGCCATCCGGCACCAAGTAGAGCATCAGGACCCAACAAGGCAGAGACGCCTGCACACAGTGGGATGAGCAATGACCACGACCATCGAGACTTTTGCATGCGCGCCCCCTTGAAGTCCTGGTGGACGAGAACAAGCCAGTACGTGACGCTTGCTGCATACCCAAGCTCACTTCCGAGTACAGCAAGGAACCCTCCAAGCCCTGACGCTACCCATGCGCTCGCGAGCAGATACGTGCGACTCACGATGGACTTGGCAATCAGAAACCCTAATGTTGTTCGGATCCATGGCACATCTTTGCGTACAGCCCACAAGCGGTCGAACTGTTGCGTGTCCGGGATGATGGAATGAGCAAGAAGGAATTGCGCTGCACCGATGAGGTAGGGCATATGTTGCAGAGTCCACCAAGCCTGTTGGGCGAAGTGGGATCCCAATACCAAGCATTTGGGAAAGATGCTGAACGCGAACAGCAGCGGAGCTACGGTGACCGTGTAAGACATCTTCGTGAGGCGGTTGTCCGATGCTCGAAATTTCTCGACCGGCGAGTAAACGTAGAGCAGAGACAGATACAGTGCGCCGACGATGTCGTAGCCTAAGTACATCGCGGCGATGCCAAAGACTGTGGACCTATTGCCGAATTTAGTATACTACGATGACGAGGAGGTTGTTTCTAGACTTACAGCTGCAGCGGCGTTCCCTTGTTGATAGAGCGAATGGCTTCAAACAGCCACACTCCATAAAGCGTATCACGCGATGGAATCTGCTCAGCCAGTAGATGCAGACCCTCGGCTCCTGCTGGTGGGATGGGCAGAATATGAGTGATGAAGCCGTTGCTTTCACCATTGGCCATGCTGTACAAGAGGACCATCAAAGCCAAAATCCCGAGTGGTAGGACTCTTAGTAGTCGATCAAGCTTCTTGGATTCATAGCCCCAACCCTGTTTCCTGTTAAAAGGCATGGTACCTTGCAGAGATCTTCGTGGAATTGGGAGATGATCGACCTTCTCCGCCCCAATCACAAAGTCAGAGAAGGCTTCAGCTGCGGAGTCCTCGGACATTGGCGCGATGTAATGAGTGTAGATGTACTCACGCGTCCCTTTCAAGGCTTGTACCCTGGTCAGAGCATTCGAAAATGCCATTGCCCGACCTACTCGGAGAGACCGCGTCTGTTGGTAGGTTTGGAAGGCATTCTCAATCGATGGAAGGGCTACCGGCGTTCCCTCTTGGGCGGCCAGAGATACCAGCACGTTGGACAAAGCAGCAGCACTTTCGATTGCCGACGAAGCGCCCGCTCCCAGATTCGCTGTCATCTTGTGGATTGAGTCTCCAAGGCACGCAATCCTCCCGTGACTCCAGTGCTGGTACGTGGATTCTTCGATGGCCACGAGCTGGCTGGTCACACGCGCGTTGTAAAGGTCTTGGACTGTCACCGAACCATTCTCTCGAATCGCAAGTCCGCCAACCGTCCCTATCAAGGTTTCGGCGTCTTCCTGCTTAATCTAGGAATAGATGGGTGACGGTAGACCTGATCCATCTTGGCAAACACAAACCAAAAGACCTTGCCTTCTTTACCGACGTATGATAGGGTAGACATATCCTTCGCGAAAGTGCGGTCAGTTTGACCAGTCTCCATTCCTGGGATGCTGGTGGAAATGCCGAAGAGACACTTGTATTCGGCGGACATTGCTGGGGACTGTCAGCCTTGTTATAGCAGTTCAGGAGAGTCGCTCTACCTTGACGATCAGCTTTGAAGATTTCTCCCTGTCCCTCCCTCTCTGCCTGACGCCACATCTCTTGACGTACAGCACTGTATGTCCCATCTGCGCCGACGACAATGTCGCCTTCGATGGTCCTTCCGTCATCACATCTCACGGTGACGCCATCTGAGGTCTGCTCAATCGCTTCCACCGGGGTTTTGAGCAATATTCGGCTGTGATAGTGAAGGTAGTCTGCGAGGATACGGAGCAATTTTGTACGTTCCAGAAACACGACGGCATACCCAGTTCTCATCTCACGTTAGCGCATGATGCCGGGTTGATACATGGCTCCAAGTACACACCGTACGTGCATCAATTGGAGCGAGTCCGAGATGCCTCCAATGAGACTTCCGTCGTGTCTGTGACTCCCGGATGTCTTCATATTGGCCGTGGCCTCCAGCAGATCCTCATAGCAACCAATTTGGTCAAGTATGCGGGCGCCATTGGGAAGGATACCAATAGAAGCGCCAGTCTCGGGATCCAATCTATCCCGCTTTTCAATGAGGACGAAATTAATGTTGGTATGTTGGAGACAATTGGCGAGGACGAGTCCGCCAATACCTCCTCCAACAATGACAACCTTGAGAGGTGCTTTTTCCAACATTGTGGCCAGTAACTTGTGTACCAACTCTCTTCGTATCGAGTGCAGCGTGCACAAGGTCGATGGAACATAAGGACTAAGTCGAGACCACAAAAAATCGGCACCAAGGATGTTACTGTCGCTTGATGATGTCGTTAGGCTCAGCCTGCATGAAGCTTCCGCGATTTATTCCCAGAGATCTGTCTTCAAGATCTGGCACCGGCATTACCCCAGCTAGAGTAGCGAATTTCCGTCATGGCGGGACGAAGTGCTCGACCAAGCTTTGCGCCACGCTATATCGTTGGAGCCTCTATACCTCTTTTGGAAATACAGAAAGTGATCGTCACAGACTGCTGATGATCTTCAAGGGAGTGATGGTCAAGTCAGCTCCATTTTGTTGCAGTAGCCTCGAAGTAGCTGTTCGCAGATCTGGAAGGATAGTCAATGTTCCTCGATTGGATCCTTCGAGCTTCCACTTTGTATTTCTTCCCATTAAGTACTTTTTACTGGGGAAGGACTTCATTGCCATCAAGGACGCCTTTCAGCATGGATAAGGACACCATGGCAGTCCGCACACCAGTCGATCCTAGTCACGACTCTGGGTCGGCGACCACAAAATGGTCAGCCACAAAAGAATCGATCAATGAAGAGGAGGCGACCTCAGGCAAGCCGAACCAGGAAGACGACAGCACAATGCTCGCCTGCTACCACGTCCTTGGCTCCTTTTTCCTTCTCATGAACTCGTGGGGCATCATCAACACCTTTGGTGTCTATCAGACATTCTACGAGGCCGAATTATTCGCAGGGCAAAAGTCGTCCTCGGATATCTCATGGATTGGCTCAATTCAAGCATTTGCGCTCATCTTTGTCGGGGTCATTACAGGGCCTCTATTCGATCGAGGCTACTTCGGCAGTCAGATCGTTGCAGGCTCATTTCTGGTGGTGTTTGGAATGATGATGCTCAGTCTCTGCTCCAAGTATTGGCAAGTTATGCTCTCGCAAGGAGTCGTCGTAGGGTTGGGATCGGGTTTGCTGTTTCTTCCAAGCGTTGCAGTACTCCCAATGTACTTCACGAAGAAACGAGCTCTGGCACAAGGCGTCGCGGCGAGCGGTTCCAGTATCGGTAAGTGTGAAGTCGTAAGAGTCCGTTCCGGCGGTTGATTGTAGGTGCAGGCGGAGTTATGTACCCGATCATTTTTCATCGGCTTCAACCCACAATTGGATTTGCATGGGCCACTAGGGTCATTGCATTCATTGCTCTTATCACCCTTTTGGCCTCCTTTGGTATGAAGCAAAAGACGGTGCCGCCGACAGTCCGCAAAATGTTGGACTGGAACGCCTTCAAAGAGCCGGGCTTTAATTTCTTCCTTGGAGCGTACTTCTTTGGATGCGTGGGCATCTACATTCCATTCTATTACATTGGGGTATACTCTCTGGACAGGGATGTGGCTGCGTCACTGGCTTTCTACTTGGTGGCAATCCTGAACGCCAGCTCGACGTTCGGCCGTATCTTACCAAACCTGATCGCGGACTCCACCGGTCCCCTAAACATGATGATACCGTGCAACGCCATTTGCGCTGTTCTGGTCTTCTCATGGATAGCGATCAAAGGTGAGGCTGGCTTGATCGTCTTTGCAATCTTCTACGGTTTCTTTTCCGGATGCTTCGTCAGTCTTCCTCCCGTAGTTGTTGTGAAGATGTCTCCTTCGATGGGAATTGTGGGCACGAGACTTGGCATGAATCTGGTGTTTGGAGCTTTCGGCATACTAGTTGGAAATCCTGTTGCAGGTGCCATTTTGGGAGCCCCAGGCGATGCTATGAACTGGGTCGGTTTGATGGCATGGGCCGGCGGGTGCATTATCATTGCAACAGCATGCATGGTTGGTGCGAGGGTATGTCAGGTCGGCTGGGGGCTACGTAAAGCCGCGTGAAGTAGAATTAGATGTAGAGGCCTAGATTCTCCAGACCTTCCTTACGAGACACTCAAGCTTGGGGCCAGTTTCGACTAAGTTCCGTGAGGAGTAGTGCAGACTGCAGAGCGATTATGATGTAATGTGGATAGCCCGAGCCGCGCCGCAGCCTCACGATACCAAGCCTCGTGGCGTCGGATTGACATAAGAGTATCCTTCTTCCCTTCTTGCGATAGACAATGCCCGTTGGCCTCCGCAGTGTTTGATAAATAATGTCAAGCGCTACGGAACCACATCCAGGCCGGTCCAGCGAATCAAAAGAAATGTCTGAACAAGATCTGAAGACGACTCTCACCTCACTTGGCGAAGAATGGTCGCCAGCATGGCAGAATGTCCTCGATCACTGTCCTGCATATCTCGCCGCCTACATTAAACTTCGAAGCGTTCCCATCCGTGAGCAAGTTTTGTCTAGAAAAATGCAGGAGCTGGTCCTTCTCGCGATCGATGCGTCATGCACACATCTTTATAGACCTGGTATCGAAGTCCACTTGCGGGCGGCTATTAAATGTGGCGCTTCTCCGGAAGAAGTCGTCGAAACACTCGAGCTCTCATCAGCCGTAGGCGTCCACGCGCTTGCGGTCGGTACCCCGATCCTGGTCGAAGCTTTGGAAGAGCGAGGCCAGAATCTACCCAGTACCCTAAGTCCTCAACAGGAGAAGATCAAGGCCACATTCGTGCGAGAGAAGCAGTGGTGGAATGAAAGACTTGAGCAAGTCTTACTTCTGGCCCCTAAATTCTTCGAAGCCTACACCGAGTACACCACCTTGCCATTCAAAGAAGGCCACTCGCAGCTGAGCCTGAAGGAGAAAGAGCTCATCTATTGCGCCATCGACTCTGCAACGACGCATTTGTTTGAACCGGGCTTGAGGATCCACGTTCGAAAGGTGCTTGATTGCGGAGGAAGTGCAGAAGAGATCATGGAGGTTTTCCAATTGGCGACTTTGATGGGCGCGCAGACCGTTGTTGCTGGCGCGGAAGCTCTGGACAGGGCTCTTCGATCTTGAACTGAGGATTTTGAACATTTTCGGCTCGGTTGTTTTGAGGAGATTGTGCAGTCAAGCATGAATCTCCCCAAAGTGGACTCGGTGAAGCTTCGTCGGTGCCGCGAAGGGACAAGTTCAATCACAGTGACGGGGCAGATCTTCTTCCAGCATGCCTCTGGGTGGAGGCTGTCTGTGGCGAATGGGGAGAAAGTCGTGTCTTCGGCAACGCAAGTCTTCAGATTGGCCTATCTTTGTGGACAGCATTCGAAGTGCTCGCGATCTGTCGTTTCTCATGCATGAGGACTAGATGGAAAGTCCTTCACATTGCTGTCCATCATAGTGCGGCGTCTTGACGCTCAGATCATGGCGAGTCTGTGCCGAGATCTAGCATGGCCATGTGTTGATGTTGTGTGTGCCTGACGGGCAGGAGGGACGAAAGGGAGCAACGCGGCCAGAGTGGATCGACCGGCATGCTGTAAATAAGCAATTTTTGGCTTCCATGTATGAATATCTGTAAACATATCGATGGTGACGTGAAGATGGTGAAGAGAGTTGGACTGCTTCGCAACCGCGTTCATCGTACATACCAGTCGCTGAATTTTCGTGGTCTGTGCCATGCTGGCTGATCGGGAAGCCGCAATGCAAGGGTCAGGCAGGTCCATATTAAACCCACTTCGAGTTTGACTTCTTCATCCCAACTCCTGAAAACACTTACGATCATTAACATCGTGAATCACAGCAGTGCCAGCGGGTGCGCCGCGGTTGACGTTGGAGGATGGCGCATTTCGCAACTTCGGAGATGGGACAGCCAACGGGACCAGGACCAACAATATAACCTCGTCAACTCATGCTCTGGATACTGGAACAACTAATCTGGGTATTATCGCAAAATCAAATCGCTACAAGTCTTTCGCCAACCTTGCAACTGGAGGCACATATGTTTTGCGTGCAAACAGCAAGTAATAAATGGTGGCCACAATTCCAACACCTCCATACACAGCCGAAGCCCAGTTCATGGTCGCCGGTGTCGGGTGGTTGAAAAGTGGGAAGAATGCGAAAATGTACGCGATGATGATGTAGCCGAGTCCGATGACATTGCAGAACCATCCAAGAGGAACTCCCAAGCTCCAGCGGCGCGGCAAGAGCTCTTCTCCTCGGATGCGCTTGAGGAGAATGCAGCCCATGGATGTCATGTAAGATGTCAACAGCGCAACAACACCAATCGAGAGGATGGCGTTGAAGGCCACGATACTGCCCAAGTTGATCAAAGAGAGCAGAGCTGTGCAGGTGAAACAGATCATGACGGCGTTCAATGGAATATCCCAGCCTGGACGCACGTAGCTGATGAATCTTGCGAAGGGCAGACCGTTGTCTCGTGCGAACGCGAACATCTGGCGCGAAGCAGTTGCAACGTTGCTGATAGCCGAGCAGAGGGTGATGATAGTGATGATGCACGTCATCACCGTTGCACCAGCGTGCGACTGGGTGGCGTTGTAGAAGGTGCCAATGAAGGCGAAGTTGTATGCGGGTGTCAGAGCTGCATCAATGGGTCCAATGCAGTAGGCGAAGGTGATGGCCATGACGAGACCAGTCACGCCATTGAGGATGAGAGTCGACACCATAGCCCATGGGATGGTACGCGAAGCATCCTTGACCTCCTCAGCCATATGCACGCAAGAATCCGGACCAATAAGGGCGTAGATGGGACCAGTGAAGGCGACAAGTCCAGCAACACCCATCGATGGCCAATCAGCGATCTGCGTCCATTCTGTCCATACTGCAGCGCTGGATTGCTTCGGAGCAAAGACCCACAGCGGAATGAGAATCGCAAAGAAGCCGAAGACCAGGAGAATAAGAATTAAACCTTCTAGGAGCGGCAGCTTGCGGGCGAGAAAGCTGTTGAATACGACTGAGACTGAGGCTGTGGCAATCGTAAGGAGGACTCCGTGCCATGGCTTTGGAATATAGGTCGCATCATTGAGCACGATCAAGCCCTGAACCTGCGTCGCAACCGTGAAACATTGACCTGCAATTCCTGCTTGCCATCCTAAAACGCAAAACCAGCCAACAAGATAACTCAGGATCTTCTGGAAAGACGGAGGTGCGAACTCGGAGACCCAGTGATATTGTCCTCCACTCGTTGGTGCCATCGATGCCATCTCAGCCATAGACAAAATTGCGCAACCGAAGCCGAACAGTGTGACGATATATATCCAGATCATTGCCGGGAGACCGCCGTTTGGCAGAATGTAGCTGACAGAGCTCAGTACTGACGCCCAAGTCATCATCAGTACTGCCGCAAAACCGAAGATTGGGATGAAGCTGAAGTTTCGCTTTCCTACGCGTCAGTCCTGGTTCCTTTGCGAAAATTGAACACCATTCCTCACCTTCAATTCCTGCGTCTTTCCCATACGAGCCATATCTCGTCTGTCCATCGCGGTACCAGCTTTCTCCTGTGGCAAGTCTGTGGCCTCGAAGGCCTCGTCCGTCACCTGGGACGAGGCCATCTTGCCTTCATTCTCGTACGGATTCCTGGCCGACATGGTTGCCACCGGCCGCGGTCAATCGCAAAATGGAGAGAGTGATGAGAGATTCGACCAGAAACAAGGGAAAGACCTGACAGGGTGGGAAAAGCAGCACAAACACGCTGTCCCACGTGGCGACCGAGATCCCAGGGTTATAACGAAGAACGATGCTTTGCTGAGCTACGAAAATCAGGAAAGCAACGCAGCAAAGAGTTTCGTAAGGAGAGTGTCGATCGACTCGTCTACCTTCCACGGTTGGGCAAGGCCGAGAGTCTTCTCGGTCCAAACAAGAGCTGCGACTCAAGTCGCTACTCAACGTGGGGTCTTTGCCGCTATACTAGCTCTGTGCCGGTAACCTTGCTCGGTCACCAGGGGTTCCATATCCATGGTCGCCGCTACGCCTCGTCCTGTCGTCAACTTTGGGAAACCTCGCCAATTGCGCGAGATTGTGTTCACGATCCTGTCAACGGTGCTGACAATGTTATATCGCATGCTAATAACAGCATCAGGCCCTGTCTACTTGCCACCGGTTATTGGACAACCCGTCAGGTTATTGAAACCACAGACAACAGACCAGGTTTTCAGGCGTAGAAACCGTTTCTCAGTAGACGGCTCAGGTTATCAGAACAAGGTGTGTTTGCATAGACAAATGCTCAGACTCCCGAACGCCTCTTCCGCGTGCACGGATAGGTAGAAAACCACCTCGAGAGCTGGTTTTGCTGATCCTTCTTCTTCCGGCAGTAACGGGGCGAGGTTGCGAGCACAGCGAGACTGCGTGGGATAATCGACCCTTTCGTAATCGTTGTCAATAAGACAGCTCAGTTTATCTCTTCAGTTGTCATAACCTGGCTCAGTTTATCGCATAACCGGTGGCAAGTAGACAGGGCCTCAATTACACTTCGAATGTGCGAAACTACTGCTCGTGCCAGGAGGCACAGGGCTACGGAATCACATATCGGCACACCACGAAAAGAGAACTTCGGTACTGTCGGATGCGAGGTGGAGTCCTGACTGTTGTGCCTCGCGCGCAGCATATGGGATGCACGCGAAGACATCGTGCTACCGATGAGGGAAACATGCCACCATCGCGCGAGAAGCTGTCAAAGTGGTCGGGAGCGGCACCGGAGGCGCTTTGAAGCTTAAGGAACTTTAATTCTGCCTCCTCTCTTAAAAGCTTACCGAAGACGCGAGTTTGCGGAGCCAAAGGCTTTTGAAGGCGTTCGGCGAATGAAGATCCTGGTTTGTCGATCACGCCCTCATCTGCACCTTTACCTTGCAGAACGGTATGTCGAGTTTCAATACGAGCTGCGAAACAACACAATATCGC
Organism: Pseudocercospora pini-densiflorae CBS 125139; assembly: GCA_000504365.2. Classification (NCBI taxonomy): domain Eukaryota; kingdom Fungi; phylum Ascomycota; class Dothideomycetes; order Mycosphaerellales; family Mycosphaerellaceae; genus Pseudocercospora; species Pseudocercospora pini-densiflorae. The sequence goes on from KZ107043.1 coordinate 22,470, forward strand.
GTGCAATGCAGACGCAGCATAGCAGCTGTGCATCGCTTGACAGTATGCAGGCAGGCGAGCTTTTCACTTCCGAGCCAAGTCTGTCGACTTGGAACAAAGCAGGATTTAGACTTCGTTAGATCTACAATTCACATCCGCCTGGCGAGCAGGATCTCATTCGGACCAGGATAGCGCAGCTCTTCCGGAGTCTGTTTTTCCTTCTCAAGGGGAGCTCGGAGGGTCGGACCAGAAGAGGAGTGATTCTGGGCCGCGCAAGTAATCAAGTCGCAGCACACACATGGTTCGAACACAGCTCTTGCATCTACACACGGTCAGACGAACGCCAGAGTCAGGTTACCGTCCAGGACAGCCGGAGATCTACAGATTCATGGTTGAAAACGCCGTCGGGCTTCAGGGCCAACGTCTTGGCTAAACTCTGCTCATTGCTAGTCGCAACGGGTGCCACGGTGGTACATGCACGCCATTTTCCCTGGACGGTGACAGCTCCATCTCTTCTTTGACGCCTCTCCTAGAACTACTGCTGTCCATGAAATTCGGCTCGTCTTCCGGATATTCCATAGCCATCGCTACCTCTGACCTCCCTTCGCTTCTATACCGCCAGCGATTTCTGCTGCGCGAGCAAGGCATAAACCAGCCATGTCGGCGCCAGAAGTCCCGATACTGCCTGACTTGAACTCTGGACCACGAAACTTCATCACCACCGATCAAGATCATGGAGGAATTGCGCTTACGATATGTACGCTCATGGCGACGTGGGTGGTTTTGTGTTTCATGGTCCGAATGTACATGCGAGCGACGGTCAGCGGACCTTTTGGCAAGGACGACATTGTTTGCAGTATCGCCACGGTACGACTCCGGACCATCTTCGCCTGAAACGACGAATGCTAACATAATCGGATCGCAATAGATTTTTGGAGTGATACAGATGATTGTGGCATCCGCGGCAGTATCATTTGGATTCGGCAAGGCACTGGAACTCTTGACTGAGGCTCAAATAGCAAAGGCATCTAAGGTGGGATCGAAGTACTTGGCAGGAGGTATTGAACCAGGACTGACCATCAGTTGCAGGCCGTATACGCTGCTCAACTGCTATACATCGTTACCAATGCGCTAACAAAGTGCACTGTCGCATTGCTACTTGCGCGCATCGTCTTCATCAAAAGCAGAGTCTACGCTTGCTACGGCGTGCTAGGACTTTCTGCTCTCTGGGGCTTTACATCTTTCCTGGCAGAGGCAATCAGATGCACAGACGAGCCACCATGGAAGATTGTTGGCAGCCAGTGCACTAACCAGTATGTCTCATGGCAAGCGATCACAGCCTTCAACATCATCATCGAGATTCTGATATTCGCAATGCCAATCTGGCTTGTCTGGGGTCTCCAAACGGATCTTATGAGGAAGTTCACAGTGGTTGCGATCTTCTCTCTCAGGCTACCCGTCATCGTGGCCGCCGGACTGCGGATACACTTCCTGTCGCAGACGATCGGATCATCGGAACCACTTTTACGAGGCGTGATACCATTCATCTGCCTTAACATCGAAATGCACTACGGATTGATGGCAGCGACAATGCCTACCCTGAAACCATTTGTCGGAGCTTTCAACACTGGATGGGGCACATACGACACACAAGGTGTTTCTGGATATGGACAGAACAGCTCCGCTCATTCATATGCTATGCATTCACTCGGCAACAAAAGCAACAAGAGCGCTCGAAGCAACCGCAAAGGATCTGTACCTTTCAATGGCACGCAGAACAGCGATCGCGATGGTGCAACTGGAGCACCGCACTTCCCTAAGAACATCACCTACATCAAATCAGGACGCGCAGACCCAACACGGCTTTCTGGAGGCAGCGACAACAGCACGCAGATGATAATACGACAAGACAGAACGACGGAAGTCCACGTTGAGGACGAGACTCGAAGAGAACTAAATTCTAGCTATAGAGAAGACAGCATTGACCTTGTCAAGAGACCGCCTTATTCACAGGAAAGATAGCCAGGGATCACGAACTTTGTATACTCGCTCGGCGTACCAGGATCATAGTCACGGTGACTTTTTTTTTTGCTTTGGGATATTGCATGGCGTGCGGAAGGATATTTGGTGGCTACTTTGACCTGTGTCAGGATATCATGTTACTGGTATGTATGTGACGGAAGACAGCTATAGAATTCGCGACTCGCGAAGCGGCGCGCGGAGAGAGATACCCCCAATGAATCGACATTTTCCATTATTGCTTCGCTCTTCGTTCCACATCAGCTGATGGGCAGACACGAAATTCGAAATCCCACGGCGTTTCCAATAGCTGTCTGGTTGCTTATCGCGACTGGTTCAGTCATTCCTGGTCCCCGGTTCTCCTGTACGTGCCGATATGCCGTGAGCGAGCCGTGTTTCAGGTCTCGTCAGATGCACTGGGCAGGGGTTAGTGGCGTTACCAAGCTTCCTGATTCCTAAAATGGATTCTAAGGCCACCTTGAGGGCAGAAGGAATCTCCTGTTCCTGCGTATACCAAACTTGCGAGACGCGTACCCGGCGCAAAGGATTCATGATGGAAGGAGAATGATAATGGCCAAAATCAGAATGCCATGCTCCCAAGCTAAAGCTCCAAATGCATCAACCATGAGCCCCAGTCAACATCGTCTCCACAGACATCACCAAATCGTTCTCCCAAACAAAAGCATCCGACCGTACATCTCAAGAGCAAAAGTCTGACAATCGCCCTCATCACAACAATGTTTCTCAGACAGAGGTCATGGAGGAGTAGAAGGATTGAACCCCTTGAACCCTTTGATCTTGTCAAGTTTTTCTTTACCACTGAGCCATAGAACCCAGCTACAGTGTTCTGTTGGGACGAGAACGATCGTCGAAGAGGGAAATTTCGGACTAATATATATAAGCTCGGCTAATCCTGTGCCGAAAAGTGAAGGAGCGAGTGAGTGATCGAGTATTATTTGGACACAATGCTCGCTCTGTAGGTAGAAGCGATCGAGGCTGCTGACTTCGACTCCAGATACAGACGAGAACATGACCATTAGAGAAGCGTTTGTAAGAAGTGAACAGTATGTGAGGTCGAGTGGGTAGAGAAAGACGATCGAGTGTACGTTGTGAGCAAGTATCTCGCTATCATGGCCTTATACCAGATGTATTCCTGCTCCTCCTACGCCTAAGAACGCACCAAGGTACAGCTGCCAGAGAAGCCAGAACAGTTGGCACGCCAATTCCGATACCGACTCCCAGAGCTATATTGTCAGACTTGTCGCTGTGATCGGTGCTGGAAATTACTGTTGTGGCAGAAGGAGTACTTGGAACGCTTGAAGTGCTTACATTCAGGCCGGCGAGGTAGTTCGGCTGTCCCGCGTTAAAGAGTCGAGTGCTGTCGCCACAACATTCGTGATTGTCTTTGATGTCGTACTCATTATTGGATCCCTGGTGATAAGCGCAGCAGTACGTCGTATCGGAGCATTCGAAGACGAGCCATGATCCGCTTTGTGCAGTGTCCATTTCGGCGGCCATGTTGCCTAGTCCTAGCTGAAGTGAGCTAAATCGTGCGAGGATAAGTGTAGCTGATGTTTACCAGTAGAGCTGTTCATGCAATGATTGGGGCAGTCTTTGGATTGCCATGTCGGATCTGTACACGCATGTCGCCAATACCAGTTCAAGTTTCCGTCTCCCTGAAATTTGCAAAAGCCGTTCGTTGTACACTCGTCTGTTGTGCCATGTGCTGTGTCTTCGATGCAGCAAGGACTATGCTCTGACTTGGCATCGCAGACGAAGAAGTTGATCCCGGGACGCTTATCATTGGCGATAGTGCCGTTCGGCCAGTAGCAAGACTTCGTAACGCTCGACTCCGATCTAGAGACTGATGCTTCTATGAGAAAGAGACTGACGAGTGTTTGAAGCATTGCTCTGCAAGACGAGCCTCTCGTTGAATGACAGACGGCGGTTGCAAACGACATTCGTCTGCCTTGCTCGTCTCACCTCGAAATGTGACAATTGCATCCGGAAGTGCTATCGTAGAGCCTTTCTTATCTTGAGAACATCCTTGGTGTGCCCCGGTTGCTGTGCCTCCATGTATCCAGCTCTGCCTCTTCCAGGCTGGGAGAGACGCCCCGCAAGGCTCTTGAGCAAGGGATACAGGAGAGAGAGTTTCGACTGATCGGATATTGCAAGTGCCTGCAGAGGCTGTCATTGAATTGAGAGCGAACAGGGCACTTGAGAAGTGAACTGTGACAACTACGAGGTGCGGTACGATTGCTCTCTCAAGTTTCTTGGCTTTTCCAGCCTGTTCATCGCTTTACTTGACCGATCGGAGAGTCTCGACACAAGAGTAATGGGAAGATGATCTCTGTACTTCGGGATGCAGTACTCTGGTTGTAGGATGGGGCCCACCGATACGTACCCTTGGTGGCTGGCGGAGAACCTGGTATGCGAACGACGTGAGGTGGCGCAGCCTGATTGCCTGAAATGTAAATCACCAAAGCCCTGGCATATCGTCGTGCAAAGATTGGCTTCTTGTAAAAGACGCAACAGATCCATTGCTTCCAGCTGAACGTAAATTTCCGGCGCGATGCTAAGCAACATGCTGAGCCTGTACCTTCGATGTCTCCTCAATCTTAGTAAAAGGCGCAGCAAAAGCATATCTCTTGACACCAGCACCATAATCTCTGCCAGGAATACGCTCTACAACACCAATCAGCAACTCAATACCAGAAATTTGAATCAAGCCAAATAACTCACCATGATCAGGCGGAAAATTCTCCCTCCGATCCTTATAATACCTCTCCTTCAAATCCATCCCATCAGAAACATTATGATAAGTAGCATAAACACTCGCCCTCGACTTCCCCGTACGATTCGATTTGCTTCGATGCGCAAGATGACTCCCGAAAATCAAAAGATCTCCACTCTCCAATTCCACCGGTACCCACTGCTGCCTAGATTCCCAAACAGGATCAATCCTCCCACCTTCGGCAAGTTCGACTTTCATTCGATGAGATTTCGGAACGACTTCTACACAACCATTTTCAAGGGTTGCAGGGTCGACGGCAAGGTTGGCTGTAGTATGTTCGATTTCTCCGATATGGTCGTAAGCTGGAGCATCGAGATGTGCGCCGAAACCGTTGCCGCCTGCGAGCTTGTAGTTGATCTTGTCTTTGAAGAGGAGCATGTCGTCTCGTGTGAGCTGTTTGAGGATGGATTTGATTGGTTGGCCGTTGAGGAGAGAGGAGAAGCCTGGGTGGTAGTCGACGAAGTTTTCTGTTCGCATGAGTTGACGTTCGCCGCTTTCGGTGATTTCGTCGTATGGCATCCATTTGCCTAAGCTTCGATCAGTTTTGTATCGTGTACAACTGAATGGACTCTTCGTTTACCGTGCTCGCGAGGCAAGTTGCGGACCTCATTCGTCCATGTCTTCAGTACTTCAGTGTCGATCAGGCCATGCTCATTGGCTCGAAGAATAAGGAAGCCTTCATTGTCGAAATGGGCAATCTGCTCGTCAGTGAGGATGAGTTCAGACATGTTGCTTAGCTGACTGTTTACTGCTGCCTGAGACCATGCCTGTCGTCGAGCTCCTCTTGCTTTATGAAGGCATACACAAGTGATCGACAATTGTGTCGTCGATTAACTTCGCAGCTGGATATGCATGTATAGTCGGACTTCTTTCCGCCTCCAAATCTGACCAATCCTATGCATCGCAGTTCCAGCCGACCAGGGTTCTCCAGGTACCGCGTACCAGGTCAAGCATCCAAACAAGCATGCACGAGGTCTTGGAGCCTAGACGGTCTTCAGGCCGACGGCACAGAGACCGACATCACCTCGATCGTGTAAGAGACAGCGCGCTGCACAGAGTTCTCTCAGCAAACTGCAGATCGTAGAGCTCGCAGGCTTCCATGGAATACTTGACTTTGACCTCAGGCGCACCTCTCACAATGGCATCTAAATCCAACTCTCCAATACTTCACCATCATGTCAGTCGAATTGTTGCCATCAATCGAGGCCCATGCACGAGACACGGTCCGTGAGCTCTTCGCCTTCATCCTAAAGCAGGGCGATAGCGATTATCTTGGAGAAGCAGTTTCTTCGCTGCAGCATTCCTTGCAGACCGCAACTTTGGCTCAGAATTCAGGCGCTGACGAAGAAACTGTCCTTGGTACCTTGTTGCACGATGTCGGTCGCTTCATCCCGGCAGCTGAGAAAGAACGCGATATGTTCTTCCCCGATGGCACCTTCGCTGGCAAGGGTAGCCACGAAATTCTGGGTGAAGCATACCTCCGACAACTTGGCTTCAGCGACAAGATCTGTCAGCTCGTTGGAGCTCACGTGTGGGCTAAGCGATACCTAACTGCAGTCGACAAAGGCTACTATGATGGATTGAGTCTCAGTAGCAAGACGACATTGAAGTATCAGGTACGCCAAACAATTTGACTGCTTCGTGGTGTGGGTCCTCACGATCGATTCAGGGTGGTCCGTTCACCGATGAACAAGTCAAGGAAGCACAGAAGGATCCGCTGCTCGAGAATAAGCTCACTGTGCGACGTTTTGACGATCTTGCCAAAGATCCGAACATGCAGACTCCAGACCTGCACAGCTTTGAAGCGAGTGCCGTCAATGCTCTGGCACGTGCGAGAGCACAATCATTTGAGCTCCATGGTCGCAGGTACCAGCTTCCCAGCAGACCCACAGTAGTTATCTGTGTCGACGGTTTTGACCCAGAATATCTTGATCGCGGCATAGAAGATGGCGTTTTGCCAGTGCTTGGAAGGCTCAAGGCTGATGGCTTCCACGCCACTGCAAAGTCCTGTATGCCTTCTTTCACGAATCCAAACAATGTATCCATCATCACAGGTGCTCCACCGGCCAAGCACGGGATTTCAGGAAACTTCTTCCTTGATCGCAAGACTGGCGAGGAGAAGATGATCCTTGACGATAGCCTGCTCATTGGCTCCACGATTCTTGAACAAATGTCGAAGAGAGGTGTTCGCGTGGCAGCAATCACAGCTAAGGATAAGCTTCGCAAGATTCTGCAGCACGGACTAAGTAGTGCTATCTGTTTTTCCGCCGAGAAAGCTGCAAGCTGCACACTCGAGAGAAATGGCATTGCTGGAGTCGAAAGCTGGCTAGGACAAAAGCAGCCATCTCAATACTCTGGAGAGTTGTCGATGTTCATCCTGGACGCAGGGATAAAATTGATGGAGGAGGATCGAGCCGATCTCTTCTATTTGACACTTTCAGACTACATCCAGCATAAATATGCACCGGGTTCGGACGTCTCCAACACGTTCATGAAGTCGCTTGATTCAAAAATTGGCAAGCTGATCGATCTCGGTGCTCGCGTTGCAATCACTGGTGACCACGGAATGAGCGACAAGAGCAACGCCGATGGGACGCCGAATGTGCTCTACCTCGAAGACCGTCTCACCGAGCAATGGGGTCACGGCCGTGCTCGAGTGATCTGTCCAATTACAGATCCTTTCGTGAAACATCATGGAGCGCTCGGATCCTTCGTGAGGGTGTATGTGTCCAAGAAGGACGACATCGCTGATATGCTGCAGTTCTGCAAAACTCTGCCGAATGTCGAAGTGGCCATGGAAAGTCGTGAGGCCGCGCAAAAGTTCGGTTTGCACCCAGACCGCGAGGGCGACTTCATTGTGATCCCCACTAAACATGCGGTCATTGGAAGTCGCAAAGATGAGCACGACTTGTCAAATCTGGGCGACCACCGTCTGAGATCGCATGGCGGCATCTCGGAACAAGACGTCCCACTCATCATGTCGGAGCCCGTGAAGGACTCCAGCAAAATGAAATCTCGTCAATGGCGAAATTACGATGCCTTTGATCTCGTGCTGAACCATTGATGCTAGCAATTTACATTTGTGGCATGTTATTGTAATTCAAATCTGGCTGATAAGTTTGCATCGCATCCTGATTGGACAGAAAGTCGAATTCTCCCATGAAAAAGTTGTCAAATGATGCGCCATTCCAGTCGGTTGCCATGTCGAAAAGAGACTCGTGGAAATTGGGCTGGCTCATCGTGACATGAGCATTAGCCGGAACAGGACCTCCCATGACCTGCTGCGAAGCACGTTCGAGCAAGGTCTCAGCTCCTCTTGCCACGCTCACAAGCAAATGCCGGGGATGCATCTCAGCCGTCACATTCTTGAGAACCATCACCAAATTGGAAACCAGTGTGCGCACCTCGCTAGTGTCCACGCGAACCGAGTTGGCATACTTTGTTGATACTTTGAGCACAAAGACCACTGCAAAAGCGATCATGACATCGAAGTAGGTGGGCAGGCCGTTAAGATGGTCCTGAATCTCGGTGTCGTTTACTACTGCTCGAAGAATGGCAGTAGCGGACAGCACGGCAGAATTGGCGAGCTCGTCGATATCCAACGCAACATCGGGGGCTTTGAAGCCTGGTTTGCCAATGCCACGAAACGCCATGGAATAGAGATAGAGCTTGGCAAAGTGGTAGTGGAGGCCGACTCCTTTCCTCGGATAGTTGCCCACGTATCGATTGTGGTGGAAGCGTTGCGTCCAGTCAGCGCGTATACGATCCAGACTTATGCTGAACCTTCTGATAGGGTCAATCGAGCTTGCGTCAAGTGGTCTGTCAACATCGACTCCAAAAGTCTGATAAATCTCGCTCCCAACGGACCAGAACTGGACTTGAGACATGAGTCTGGCGTCGTCTTCGACTGCATGTTCAGTCTCGAGGAATTGCAGAGCTGCACGAATTGAGTCATCTTGCCGTGTCATGGGCGGTCGTCCATATGCTATTGAGAAGTGATGATCGCACACGAATACCAGATAGTACAGTCGCGCCCGAAGGTAATGGCTGCGCTCGCCCTGCAACGCCTTGAAGATACTTCGGTGCAGCTGTATTTCTGTAGATATGCGCACCGCCGCTCCGATACAAGTCCAGCTGATCCCGCTCAACCAGAATGCGCCGACCAGAAGGCCTCGGATATCATCAACATTATTCCTGCGAGAGAATGTCTGTGCAGCGGCGATCGTGACGAACTCCTGGTAGCACTTTTCGAAGTCCGATGTGGCCAGATGTAAGGCACCTACTGCGCATATTGCTGCGAGCAGGAGAGGGGAATCGGCACGGACTTCACTCAGCGACTTTCGATCTCCAATGATCCGGTACAAGAAATGATCGAGCCGGTTCTGATATATGTCGAGATAAGACTGTGCTTGTTGCTCAGTCACTATGCCTCTCGTGATGATGTCTTGCTCCGCTCGATCCTTCTCCAGACCCGGGATGGCGATAGGTGATACCACAGAGCCAGGGATTGCAGCTGGGCCAGAATCCGGATCCATGACAATTTCGAAGTTATGCGGTGTATGCTGAGTAGTATGTTTCTCGGCATTTGGTGAGGGTCCTACTTGGGATCCTCTGGTTGGAGTCGGCATGGAGCCATGAGGTTCTTTGGCAATGGCAATGTCATCCTCGTCGTCGTCGGCCTCCTCAAGAATCTCAGGGATGGAAAGGTGGTTTGCAACTTTTCCGAGAGCAGATTCAAGTACCCGAATTTTCCGCTCCATGACCTCCTTCCAGGTCGCATCGCTCTCCAGGATCATTTGCAGACTGCGGTTGACTGTACATGATAGCCCTCGTTTTTTGCATCGCACGCAGGGCGGCTGCCCATCGCGCATGTTACATTTTATTTTCTGCTTCCGACAGGCAACACATGCTGTGATCTTTCTTGTAATATCCGGCGGCTTTCTGTCCCCGAATTGCTCCCTGAGGGCCATGATACTTTGGGTTGCAGAAGCTGAAGGAGAATCCGAGCCGTTCATGTTTACAGTCTCGGAACGCGTATCGGCCTGAGCGGATTCATGTCAGAGCTCACACCAGACTTTCCATCGACTGCTGGTTTTCGTGCGCTGTCATATCGAAAAATCCGGGTATCGCATTGTAGCCAGAATGAAAGTCAAAAGTTGAACGAGTTAGTTCTACAAACCTGGAGATGTGCTTCTCGGCTGCTCTTGCCTTCCTCCCGAACATCCTTGTCAGACGGCCACACGTGTCGACCTTTGCGGCTGCACTTTACTACATCACCATTGTCTACAAATTCGCGATCATTATCACTTCAACGATACGGAATGTCAGCGATTTATCTAGCGCTATTTGGTTGTGTGGTATGCACATCGCCGGAAGGATCCAAAACTTCACGCAAAGAATTGGTACACTCCAATCCGGACCACGCCACAAATGCTTCAAAGTGCTACTGGAGGCGTCTGGAAGACCCTTCTCGCCATGTAAGGCACTTGCATAGGCGATTGTGAAATAGCCAGCAAGCGAGAGGCTGCTGATCGTAGGAAAGATCGTCTGCGACAATATTGATCAATGTCGCTATCAGCGTAAATGAAGGGAAAAGACAGAGGTCATAATACGCTCGAATGATCATTTCCAAGACTTCTGGTATCTGTACGTATAGAACAACTGCTGCACAAGCCACTTAAACGCCACGGCCGGGTCCAAGTCTCCGCCAACTCCATGCGTTCCATGCATGGTCACGATACTGTCTGAGAACGCTATTAGGCAATCAAATGGAAGAAGGGTATTTTCTGTCGTCGTAATCGCATGTCTCGTCCCTCGTACTGTGTATAACCAAGAGACCGTCTGTACAGCATTGATGCGAGATATTTCTCGTTGTTGTAATGATGTTCGAAGCTTACTTCGGGGGCTTGCCATGTGCTTTGACGAGCTCTCCGAGACGCTTCTCCATGACATCTCGACCTGACTTCGTCTGCCACACGTAGTGAGGAGCCTTATTGACCACATCCCAGGCAAGAAGCTTTCCAGTAATGTTAGTCAAGTCGCGTTGCTTGTTTGCCCACTCGTCATCAGTCTTGACGCGGATGCCAGACGAGACGACCACGAGTGGCGTGTCCGTGGCCTGGATAGTCCGAGCTGACGCGACCTCGTTCTTCGTGAATGAATAAGCGACCAAGTTCTCTTGAAGTTTGGCTTTGATGAACTTGCCGCCTGTGAAAGCAGCTTTGCCGTAAACACGATCCTCCTTCGTCTGACCATAGAACAGCGAGCCAATGATTCGGCGAATGCCTAGCGGGCTGATGATACCCCATCCCCAGATTACGAAGCCACGAGTCGGGCTAGCAAGCTTGCTCAGGAGATCTTCGTGAAGTGGATCAACCATCATGATGCCAACAACCTCGCGGAAGTGTCTTGCACTAAAGATTCGAGACACTAGACTTCCATAACCGGCAGACACCAATATGTAAGGACCCTCTTCTCCAGAGATGGCGAGCGCCTCGGCGAGATTGTCCGCAGACATACCAGCGCTGTGCGGTGAAGGAGCATTGTCCGACCACGCATAGCCCGGACGATCCCAGTAGCAGTATCTGTCGATCGTTCCATTCTTGTATGCGTTGTACGCCCAATGTTCGAAATCGTACTCGACTGGGTCTTCACCAGCTTCAAGGAGAATAGTTGGGTTCTTCTTGCCCTTGGCGTCGGTGGTGATGTTGCCAACGCAGTCGAGGTGCACCTGATACTTGTGGTCATCGACCCAGTATCGCTCGCCACTGAACGCCAGACCTGCATCGAGACTGCGAATAAGCAGTGTTGCAGTCATAAGAATGGTGATCAGGGTGAAGATGACCAGGATGATTGTGGCTGCAAGCACCGACAGCCATTCTTTGAGGGTTCTTCTGGTCTCTGGACGTCCTGTGAGGCGTTCTTCCTCTTCACGCTTGCCCCAAGCAACAACACGGTCCGTGAAAACTGCCCAGCCAGCCATAAGAGTGGCCCATGCCACACTAGAAATGCCGGGAGCACCCTCCTCTCCTCGGAGTCTGGGTACAGCGACGATGATGATAAGATCAACGAGTAAGAATAGTGCAAGTACGCCCTGTGTGACTCGCATAGCCAAGCTCGGAGAGGAGAAGAACAGGAGCGAGTTTAGGAGTATGCCTGCTGTCAAAGTCGTGTAGGAAAAGTCGAAGAATCCGGAGCCACGAGTATGCAGTCCTGGCGGCGACACGAAGATGCTGACGAGGAGCAGCACCCACCAGAGGAAGGTGATGACTAGGAATAAGACAGTCAGGTATCGCATGAACCGAACGGTCCACAGGTTGTACGGCGAGACCTAGCACAGTCAGTATCGCTATCTTTTCCTGCTGTAATCATGCTCAGACTTACAGCTGGATCATCTGGATCGAGATATCCATCCGCGTGAGGCGGACGCCTGCTATCGCGCAGCAGCGCATCTCTCTCCGTCGGCTCTCTCATACTGCCGTGCTCTTCAGACCGTCTCGAGCTGTGAGGACGGCTACGCTCGCCTCTGTTCTGTTGTTGCTGCTCTTCTTGCTGCTCGCTGTCGTCGAAGTCTTTCTTCTTCGAGGTTCCCCACAACGACATGGTCTTTCCGCTGCTCTTTCGACTCTCACACCACCACAGGGAGCGAAGGGATATCGGAGGAGGAAATTACGATTACAGAGTCTGCTACTGCCTACGCCTACCACGCAAAGACTCCGTCCCAGTTCACAAGCCCCGCCTGAAGAAAGACACTGGCAGAGCTTCGCGGCCGGGATGGCTGGCGTGCTGGCGCGACTGGATCAAAGACGCTGCAATGCGTCACCGAGCAGCGCTGTGGCTTGTGGCACGAGCTCCGTCGACTGCGCTAACAAAAGGACAATCGAACTCAAAGAACGGAACAAGGCATTGCGACTTCGTCAGCCAAGCAGATCTCCAGCAGCATTGAATGTTGTACTGGCGAAGCTTCACTTCTGCATCCTCGCATGTATCAACACTGCCTGCAGCCGTGAATCTGTGACTTGGATGTTGTGAAGCAGAAGAAACAGGTCTGTACAGGTCTAGATTGAAGGTTCCAGCTTCCAAGAAGATCTGCAATCTGCCAAGCAACGGAGCCAAAGCCGCCGATTGCCGAGAAAAATGCCTGAGGGTCGTTATCAACATCAGTATTATCAAACATTTGCATGAATTCGCTTACGCTGTGTAGCAGTACGATGACTGAATATTGATGCTATAACATGCAGTACTCGATGCTCGCATTAGCTTCTGCCATGTGAAGAGCGTCGCTACCATCATCCTTACCAAAATCGCCACCTCCACGCCTTCCTGGTCTTCCAATCTCCAATGCCACAACACCATTTCACGCGGAAGACGTCCATTCCTTTAAGCTACCCATAGCTCTTGTGCAAGCTCGCACAACATGTCAGACCTCTTCAGGACAAGCGTGAACAATAAGAATGTTCCGCAACGTGGCGAGCAGCAACCACTTCAACCCCTTGCCAGGCCTAGACCGAGTCCAGTTGGCACTGGCACCTCACCACCAGGGATTATCGACGACAGCTCGTCCGACTCTTCAGCTTCATCTGCGGCAAGTGTGGCTACTGTGAGACCCTCGTCACGCGAACAAGCGGCGCCTCCGACACATTGGACGAACTATTTCGATCAAGAACTTTTTCTCGAGCAGAAGACAGAATCGCAGCATGCGAGGTATCATGTGTATCTAACCCCACCCGTGGATCTGAAGAAAGGACCACTTTTCGTCTGCCATCATGGAGCGGGCGCATCAGGCTTGTCTTTTGCCCTCTTTGCGCAACGAATCCGACAGCGACTGCCTTCAGCTGGAGTGTTGTCTCTCGAAGCACGTGGCCATGGATCGAACGTCACATCAGCCTCAACAGGCGAGGAAATTATCGACTACTCCCTGGACACCTTAGTCGCGGATGCAATGTCCATGATCACCCTGACCGCCACTACGCAAAGATGGTCACCACTGCCACCTTGTGTGCTTGTTGGTCACAGTCTCGGCGGCGCAGTCCTTACCACGGTAGCAGCAACGCAGTTCAAAACTTTCGGCAGCAATCTGATCGGCTACTGTGTGATTGATGTGGTGGAAGGCTCAGCCATCGAAGCATTGTCGCATATGAGAACATATCTATCTTCTCGTCCAAGCATATTCAACAACGTTGAAGAAGCAATCACATGGCACGTACGCTCTCGCACTATTCGAGACCAGCGTTCCGCCGAAGCATCAGTGCCATCCCTTCTCATACCGTCACCGACCGGCAATGGCAAGCTAATTTGGAGGACAAACCTCTCCTCCACGAGTCCATGGTGGGAAGAATGGTTCAGAGGCATGAGCCAGAAATTCCTCACCGGCCGTGGCGCCAAGATGCTCATACTTGCTGGCACAGACCGGCTTGACAAGGACCTGATGATCGGACAAATGCAGGGCAAATTCCAGCTCACAGTGATACCCGAGGCAGGACACTTTGTCCAAGAAGACGTGCCAGAAAAAACGGCCAGCCTTCTCGTCGAGTTCTTCAAGCGAAATGATCGCAGTGCCCTGGTACTACCGCCGAAAGTAAGCGACCTCATAGCACAAGGGAAGAAAGTTTGAAGTTTTTCAATGATACCCGAGCATTGTAGAAGAAGATATATACAAGGACAAGTCAAGAACTTTTCACAATCCTTCTTTGAAACCTGCCAATCCAAAGCGCTTTTGTTACCTCTTAATCCTAAACTGCGTCTGCGCATTCAACAAATACTGATACGCAGTATTCCTAAAATTATCCGGAATCAAGACATTCTTCAAACTCTGAAAATTTAGTAGCTGCGGACTAGACGGTGTCCAATTCGGCCAGTTGATCTGTCTACCGCTTCCCGAGCCAAGCGTGTTAGGGTCGAGATTGTTCACGAAAGAAACATAATACGTCTGAATCGTATTAGTGATAGGGTTCGCATCTCCATCTCCAAGGAGTCCGAAACAGAATAAGATGTCTGAGCCGTGGAAGGTTCCCAAGACGGGGGTTCCGTAGAGGTAGGAGGAGAGGTAGGACCAGGTTTTGATTCCCTTGGGTTGGACTGTGTTGAGGTAGACGCGACGGGTCAAGGTGAACGTGATGTCTCCCAAGACGGCGGCGAGGCGTTTAAATTGTGCGTAGATGTTGTTGAGACCTGCTGTGTTGAATGGTGAGCCGGCGGGTTGGCCTGCGAGGGGTTGATTCGGATAGTTGGCAAGCAGAGCCTTCACGTTTGCGAGAGCGTTGGGGTTGGATGGGAAGTAGTCTGCGAGGTATTGAGCGACTTTGTCGTCGGTTGTGACGTTGGATTGGACGAGGGAGAAAAGTGTTCCTTCATCTTCTTGGTCGCCGATGATGATGGGGACTTTGGTGAATCGGCCGGCGTTGATGCTGACTTCTGGGGATTCGGAGAAGAAAGAGTTGCCTGGGTCTGGTCGTGGGAGGTAGGCGAGGTCAAGGGATTGGTAGGAGAAGATTCCTGGGACGGAAGAGGCGGCGTTGAGGAATTTCTCGTAGGAGAGGGCGCGGAGGCAGGCGAGTTTGCTGGAGGCTGAGCTGCAACCTGCTGCTGCGACGACTGTGTCGTAGACCTTCTGGCTCTTAAGATCGGTGACAGTTGTAGCCGGGATAACAGAGCCCGAGTTCATGATCGCACCGCGGAAGAGGGCTTTACCTTGATAAGTATTGTCGCCGCCGTTGATCACGGTGTGATCGAAGACGCTAATGGCGCCTGCGGATTCTCCCCAGATTGTCACCTTGGTTGGGTCGCCACCGAATGCAGCGATGTTGTCCTGAACCCACTGCATGCCGAGACGCTGGTCACGCAGACCTAAGTTGGTGTTGCCCTCGCCAGCAAGATCCTTGCCTCCAAGGAATCCGAATCCTCCCAATCTGTAGTTCACTGCGACGAAGATGATAGGCTTGCCGAGAGAGACAGACTTGCGGATGATGCTGCCACCATCATACATGCCGCTGCTGCCGGCCTCGAAACCTCCGCCATAGATCCAGAAAAGCACAGGTAGCTTGGACGATGAAGTTGCAGTAGATGGTCGTTGAACATTCAAGCTATCATGTGTCAGTATTGTGGTCCCAAACATAGATATCTTAAACATACGTCAAGCAGTCTTCGCCGGCATTAGTCACCTGCTGAACGAGTGGAGTGTTCACGAGCATTCCCAGAGCATCTTGTGGAACATTACCAGTGTTGACTGGTGTGAAGAATTGAGGGCATGCTCGTGGGCTTGGATTCGAGTTGATGGTACCAAAGCCAGAAGTGAGTGGACGTGGTGACCTCAATCGAAGGTCACCAACCGGCGGCTGTGCAAATGGAATGCCCTTGAAGCTGTCGATGCCAGTTGCAGTGCTTCCAACAATCGTGCCATTTCTGATCGTTACGGATGGTCCAGACTGGCGTTCATCGAGAGGAGCAGCAAAGGCCGAAGCCGCCAGCAGTGGCAGCAGAGAGAGTCTGACCATCTTCACGATCAGTGGCAGTGGAAGTGGTTGATGTGGATGGTACTCAGGACATGCTTAATTGTTATAAGGTAGAGCCACTGACTACAACAGCTCTCGGCGTGGAGTTGTCTCCTGTCTACAAAGTGCTCGTAGCGTTCTAAACGAGAACACGAAGTGGTGTACGAGGCGTGCTAAGCATTGTTTGGGCATGCGGTATTCCATTTGAGGCAAGGGACCTCCGAGAAATAGAGCACTTAGCTCAGGCACTTTGCGCCGCCGACGGTTGGGGCCGAACACCTTTTGGCAATAGTGCTCAGCCGGTCGAGCAACCGACCAATCTCACGGGTCATAAGACCAGGTTAGTCTAATGGCTAGACTGAGGTTTATGCAGCCATGTTTAGACATTGCGGAGGCGGATGCTGATCATTGGTGAAGGTTATGTGTCTTCCGAAAGCAGTATAAATGCCGTGCTCTACCCGCTGTGTCGTGCTTGAGCGATCTACACATCGTGGACCGAGGTACCACGTGAATGCAAGTCTGGATGTCTTCTATGCATGTTTCGTGCGTACAATTCCAGTTGACTGTAACATCTTTGATGTGATAGGTCTAGAAGTACAAGTGATCGACCATTGGGCCAGACGGAAGGTCTGAAGCTCGTGTGCGAGGTTCTTCAACTTCATGCCATGCATCGCACCTCTCCATTGCCCACTAGCACTTGATCTTTAGCGACGGCGTGGAAGTGACCGTACTAAAGAGGGCCTTCTGATCTTCCATTCATCTCGTCGTGTCGCGAAATGGAGTCCGGAAGCAAAATTAGCCGCTTCGGATAGCAGTGCCACCAAAGTTGGCTCTGTGCAAAGGTATTGCTTTTTTGGTCGGTCTCAGTTATGTTCTGAACCTGCTTAGAATGCCTGACTGTAGCCGAAAGAATCCTCGGTAGTGAATGATATTGCCGGAGAACCCCCAAAATCACAAGATGACTTCTGCCAGCCCATGGTGTATCCTCTGGTGGTCTGCCAATTGTTCGACTGACAAGTATCGATAGCCGCAAGCCAAGCATTCCTTACATCCGTCCTCCAAGACAGATTCCAAGCCAAACGGTGTCGAGAAAATGTCTTCAAACCCGCTTGCGAAAGGTGCTGCACTCATCTGAGAGATCTGCTCGCCAATCGAAGGCTCTGGGCTACCGACACTTCCGCCTGGAGAAGAGACAGGAGATTCGCTTTTCCGCCTCTTAGGAGCAGAAGAAGTCGAAGATACACTCTTGCGTCGCCTCGATTGTGATGATTCGGTCGTAATGCTTGGCGCGACTGGCCTTAAGGCAGGCTTGAAATCGACGGATTGTTTCGAAAATGCGAAGTCGGTCGGATGCTGCACGAACAACATCTGCGGCGAGAGAGTGAGCTGCTGGGGTGCTGCTGTCGGTGTCTGCACGCTACCCAGGTCATAGGGCCAGTCGAATGCGAGGCTCCTCATGCCAGAGAACTCGTTCATTGCCGCGAAAGTATCTCAGGAAAGAGGTGAGCAATTGCGACCAAAGTTCGTTCTGGTCCTTAAGCAAAGATATGCGGTCGATGTGCTAAGGACTCTCGCAGCCTTTAGCTTGCTGTCGTTATGGCTAGAGTTATTTGGAGGTCCGGTAAGCAGTACAATGCTTCGTCAGGTCGCGCGAAAAAGTGAACATGCTTTGCGGACATCAATGGCGTCTTATTCCAAAGACGCAGCAAGGGCCTCTAGACGTGCCATCACTAACTTACCCATTAGAACTAGAAGGGTCGGTAGTGGTTACTGCTTCGCGACCAAGCCGGCAAAAGCAGTGCGATCGGACGTATGGGAAATACCCGTGCTCACAAACAGGTCAGAGGGTCAGCTTTGGTGTAAGATTGCAAACTCAGTTTGCCGCTCTAAATAGGCTGGCGACGAGCGCGACACACCACGATGGCTGCAAAAAGCTGGCGTTTTGGTGGGCGTATGGTTCCGTGTCCCTCTAGACATCTTCGATTTCCCCAGTTTCGTATGCGGCTAGAGACTAGAAAGAGCTTATTTACCCTCGTAGCGTTCACCTGCGAAACCAGGGATGTGCCTGGCACAGACGGGAATTGTGGCCAGGTAAGTTGAATGCGCTGCTTGAGTGCGATCTGCTGCAATAATGCGATGTTGCGGACGCAATTGTGCTATGAGAGGTATTCCTCCAAAATGCGCGACATGACATGACCTCATTGGAGCTCATGGACACTCTGATGTTCTGGGCTCACAATTGGTTGAAGCTTGTCTCCGCCATAGGCGCACGGTGCTCCATGAAGTGGAAGAAGGAGGAGGTGGTGGCTCACAAGCCGCTTTGCAGCGAAGATTCGCAAAACAAAAAATCCTCTGCAGGCCTGCGTCACTGGCATGTGAGCGTCCTTGTCAAGCTTTCCTACACGTTCTCATCAGCTTCTTGTCGCTGTCGAAAACGCGTTTCCTGCTTGTCTGCGGCAAATGCGGCTGTTTGGAGTCCGAAAGATGTCCGCAAAGTCGGTCTGTGTCCCATGGGGACTAATTATCGGAACCAGTCCAGGCTGTGTGTCTTCCGATGGCACTCTGTTTCAGCACTTCCGAGCCCGATCTTCGCGATGTCGGTCGTCACGGCGATGGATGCAGCTGTATTGTGATTGATGAGAAAGTCCAAGTCTTGCCGGTGCGGGCAGCGGGAGATGAGGTCCACGCCAAGACACTGGGGTGGTGTTACGGCAGCAACGAAGTGCTCGAAGCCATGAGCAAGCGTTCTCTCTCCAGAACCAATAGCATCTGTATAGGCAGGCGGAACATTCACCACAAGGAGCGGAATTGCAGCAGCATAAGGCAGGCCAGACGCACTCACAGATGCGGCTCCTGCAGAATCAGAGGTCACTCTGGCCCTGCCCGCTTGTCTGCGGTATGACCAGCTCATATGCAATATCTACGAATCTCTTTCCTCGAAAAGTCTCGGCATTGGCAGCGGTCAGAAGCATGAGCTCTGATACTGTCCTCCATACACGCGTCGTGAAGACCTTTCGTCCGGCAAACTAGGTGGGGCAAGTTCAATGACGTCTAATTCACATCAAATCATCCAGGTCGTCTTCCTGTTGTGTATTTGGTGCGTGCTCAGTAGGACAGTAGAACATAACCTAATATACTTACCAGTAAGGAGAATGACGGTCACCAACGGAGTTCCAAACGGCGTACACGACAGCACAAAGCCGGATGTCCTAATCGTAAGTTCAAGGACTGTCCGTGCAATCGTCTTTCACATGCTAATGATCCTTAGGTAGGCGGATCTCTTGGCGGCCTTTTCGCTGGCGTCGCTCTCAAAAGCCATGGCTACAATAGTACGCGCCTGGAAATTCGACCTTACAGTATCTACTAACAGCTCTCCGCAGCCACCATCCTTGAACGCACTCCCAGATTCTTGCTTGAAAATCAGGGCGCAGGTATTGTAGCTGGCGGCGACACCATTGAGTTCTTCAAGAGATATGATCGGACCGGCAAACCAGTGGCCGTACCCAGCTTCAAACGATTGTACCTGAATCAGAAAGGAGATGTTATCCATGAAGAGGTGAACCGCCAGAACATGACATCTTGGGATTTGAGTTACTATTTGTTACGTGCAAACTATGACCGCGTTGACTCGGCTTACCTGGAAGGCGGCAAGCTCCCAGAAGAGCGGCCTGATGACGGCAAGATCAATTATCGATACGGATGCACGGTTACCGATGTGATTGACGAAGGTGCTGTGGTTAGAGTCAAGTTTACAAAGCAGGAAGAGGACGGGACTAAAGTTGATGATGAATTGACTACGAAGTTCCTGATTGCTGCAGACGGACCAAGTTCGACCATTCGCAGAATGCTTTGCCCGGAGGTCGAAAGAAAGTATGCCGGCTATGTGGTCGTCAGAGGTACAGTCCCAGAGAAGGAGGCCTCACAAGAGGCCTTGGATGTGTTTCGCGAAAGATTCTGCTTCTACCACTGTCCTGGTATACAGAATCTGACTTACACCATTGCCGGAGAGAATGGTACTACAGAACCTGGCAAGCGGCTTCTGAACTTCGTCTGGTACACCAATTTTCCCGAAGGCGAGCCAGAAATCGAGAAGCTCATGACCGACAAAGATGGAAGACGCAGACATATCACGATTCCACCTGGAATGATCGCATGGGACGCTTGGGAGATGATCAAAAGTCGTGCCGATGAGAAACTCCCTCCACAGATGGCTGAGATGGCCCACAAGAGCAAGAACCCTTTTGTGCAATGCATCACAGACGTGATATCGCCGAAGCTACTGCACATGGGGGATAAAGTGTGCTTGATAGGTGATGCCCTTGCTGGATTCCGGCCGCATACTGTTGCTTCGACCTCTCAAGCTGCTTACGATGTCATGAGCCTTGTCGATTGGCTGGATAGCAAGATCGAGCGAAAGCAATTCGTAGCACAAGTGATGCAGTACGCACGCCTGATCCAAAGCAGAGGTGTGTATATCGGCAACCGCTCTCAATTTGAATCTCTGCCAGTGGAGGAGTACATCAAGGACAGGTATGTGCTCGCGATGCGAGAAGCAGTCCTGAATTTTACTGACACGTGACAGAAACATGATGAGCATACCTAGATGGGACCTGGAGTATCCTGAATGGACAAAGGCAGATCTTGACAAAATGTGATCCCACGACGCCCAGAATCTCCAGAGGCAGCAGAATTGTGTTGTCAGGATCAGCACCTGGACTTTCGATGCGCCCGCTTGCCCCTCTATGAGAGGATGAAGCTGGTCTTCAGCTGTGCCTCAGTCGGAGTTTGCAGTCGGTGTTACCGGACTACGCCATTTCTGGAAAGATCAACACTAATGAGCTCGTCCTACAATACCAATTCTGGACCCTCCCAAGAACACCAAGACTTCTTCATCGTGCCTTGTTTCCAAGATGGTTCCACGGGATTTCGGTTCTCCAATTGCTGACACAACCGAAGGAGATAAGACGTTCCAATTATCGCCATTGATCTAGTTAAGTAGACTTAGTAAGTATCGGACAAGACATGGTACAAGTTATGCTTGAATGCTCAGGAACTTCTGCAGAAGATTCTCGTTGACTTCTAGCTACACCACATGTACCCTTTCGGGCAAGAAGTCATATCCGGCGCAGATATCGAGCGCCTTTCATATCAAGATGGACAAATACATCCACCTAAACGAAACACCTAATGGACCTGGCGATCACAGACCTACATCTGAACAGATCATCGAAGACGAGGATCTCGTTGGCAAATTGATCGGTAAGACGATCTTGATCACAGGAGGCACCGCAGGCCTGGGAACGGAATCAGCCAGAGTGCTTCGGAAGACTGGAGCCAAAGTCTGGATCACAGCAAGAGATCCAGCCAAAGGACAAAAGTGCGCAGAAAAGATCAATGCAGACGACAAACAGTACTTAGATGTTGAGGTCATCGAAATGGACAACGCAGACTTGGACTCAGTCCGCCGCGGTGCAGAAGCATTCCTCAAGACTTGTCCAAAACTCAACATCCTGATGTAAGTCCATTTACCACATCATTTTTCAGAACACACTGACATGTCCTCAGGACAAACGCCGGCGTGATGGCCTGTCCCGAAGCCCGCAGCGCTCAAGGTCATGAACTTCAATTCGCAACCAACCATCTCTCCCATCACCTCCTCTTCCAAATTTTGAAACCCGCCCTCCTAGCCGGCTCAACACCAAGCTTCTCCTCCCGAGTCATCTCCCTTTCCTCAGCAGGCCACCTCCGCAGCAACATTCACCCTGAAAATTACAACCTTACCAACGAATACATACCTTTCACAGCTTACGCACAATCTAAAACCGCAAACATTCTCTTCGCGAACGAGATAGACCGTTTATACAGACACCGTGGCATCCATGCTTGGTCTGTTCATCCAGGTATAATATTCGAGACCGAGATCTCTAGACATGCGGATGGTGGGGCTGATGGTTTGCAACAAAGACTTACTGCTGAGACGCCCGGACTAGAGAGGATTTATAAAAGTACGAAACAAGGTGCTGCGACGCAGGTTTGGGCTGCTGTGGGGAAGGCGTTGGAGGGAAAGGGAGGGAAGTATCTTGAGGATTTGCAAGTTAGTTGGAACGTTGATGAGAATAGGGAGATGTTTGGGGGGCATAGGGATTATGTTTATGATGTTGAGATGGCGGGGAGATTATGGAGGGATTCGAATAGCTTGGTTGGGTGGACGGAAGAGGAGGAGGAGTGAAGGTCGTGTACCAGCGTCGCTGGGCATCTCTCTGGGTCTCATTCGGCTGTTTTTTTTTTCAATTCAGCGACTTTACTCTCGATCGACAAGGTGTCATAGCTGATCTTGCTCCTTACTTCAGCGCCTCGGTCCGCCCATCAAAGCAGAGTTGAGAATCACATTCACGTGTGATGCACCACATCAAGACTCGCAACTTCACTGACTACAACTCGTAGGCCCAATCATTCCAGCTTCAGACACTCGTCTCTCCCTCAGCTTCCTTCACGCATCGATTTCGAGTCGACCACGTCACACCTTAAGTGATTATATCCATCACTACTCATCAACTTCACTTACTTCGGGACGGATCTTCCCGACCTTATATACTGATGTTTGAATAGTGCTTTCTTCAACCAATCATTCATGCTCGAACAGTTGCCAGTAATACCCACTGTGGCTCAGTGGTATGGCGAGCTTAGCAGGCGAAAGTCGGTCGAGCGAGATGTAAGTTCGGCTTCCTGGAAGGCCTCCAATGAGTGTTCTGTTCGGGTGTGGGCGATTGGTAACATTTTGCTCTTTCGCTGTTCGGTTTGCCGCTCACGATGATGTATACTGTGCTTTGGAAGCATCAATACGTTCGCCATTAATGGACGTGAATGATGTTGGATGTGTTATATAAGTTTTACAATTGTTCACACGTCCGCTTCCTTCCACACATCGCTTCTATGCTCACGGAAGCCCACGCAGACCAAAGTATTCAACTCGAAACTGTGAAGCGTGAGCACTCCATGAAAATGCCAAATTTCAGTATCAATTGCAACTATGATGCTGCACTAGGTCTTCCCAACGACGAGCTTGGGAGACAGTGGGAACGAGATCGCGAACGGGCAGCATCCGCAAGAGAATGGGACCGATATCTCCAACGGACAGAACCCACAAGACGACGATGGAGAATGAGACGACGTGCTTCGACTGATAGAGCGCGTCGGTCATACTAGTGTCGCGAGTCAATGATAGTCATGGTGACCGCGATGCTTGGGAAAAGTAGAAAGGCGAAATCCTTATCAATATCATCCATTATCAGTATTGTATACATATCACAAGTGCATGCCGTAACGGAGGGCATAACTCATTCGATCGTAGTAGGAATGTACCGTGTTCCTCATTATACAAAACAGTATTCTCTGACAATACAGATATCCTCCCACATGTTCTCAGCTTAGAGAGCGATGACAGCAGCGCCGAAAGCAGCGATGGCGGCACCAGCGAATGCGACGCGGTTGGAGTCAGCGCTGCCAACCTGCTGAATTGGTGCGCTTGGGGTGGCGCTGGCCATGGTGCCGTTCGAGCTCATGGTTGGAGCCGAATATCCAGTAGTCATGACTGGCGCCATGCTGGTAGACCAGGAAGAAGAGGACGACCAGGACGAGGACCAGGATGATGGCTTCTCGGAGCTGGACCACGAGCTGCTGCTCTCAGCCCAAGAAGAGGAGTGTTCGGCCCAAGCAGAAGAGTGAGAGTATCCGGTTGGCATAGCGGTGGTCTCAGCCCAGGTGGAGCTGTGGTCACCCCACGCGCCGGAGTGGTCACCCCAAGCGCCGGAAGAGTGAGCAGCCCAGGCAGACGAAGCAGCAGCTGGAGCAGCGGTGGCTGATCCCCAGCCTGGCATGTAGGATGGAGAGTAGCTGGCAGTGCCGGTGTACATTGGGCAGCCTGGGACATCGTATCTTGGAGCACCAGCTCCTCCGCCGCAGTCGAGGAAGTCGCAGAGCTCACCGGTACCTGGAACGTACCATGCGACGGAAGCACCAGCTGTGAAAATCATGTCAGCGATGTGCTCGATACATGTCGATATGATGTTTGACTTACCTGGAGAGGAGACATCGGTCGATGTGCAACCAACCAAGTCAGTGCGAGCCATGGCCAAAGTAGCCAGCGAGGCAGCAGTGAAAACGACGCGGTACATCTTTGCGATTGTTGCTTGTAGCGTTATAGGGATTGTGATGATTATGATGAGCCGATGTGTTGGCGATGTATGTCTGAAAAGCGAATGTGACTGCTTGATATTACTGCTGAAGGTCCAAAGAAAGTGGAAGTCGAGGAAGTGTAGCAGAATAAGTAGGAACGAAATCAAATCCTGATCGTCAGGCACAAGCACAAACGGGCACGCACTCTCTTACCTCAATCAAACATACTAGATCCTTCACAACGGTCAATTCAGCTGTGTTTGGCAGAGTCTTTGGAAGCTAAGCCTGGCTAAGCATATTATAGGGGCCGTTGGCAGGACGCCACAAGCGTTTCGCCCGAAGTGACTCTGTAGGTTTTAGACTTTTGCTCGCTTCGTGGGAATTTTGATTTGACCGGCGACCTGATCCGGTGGCATGCTGAAATGACTGTAAATAGTCTGCTGACTCGGACAGAATGTCATCCGGAATACGAGCGCGGGACGTGTTTGTGGTGTCGGTGGCTGGGAAAGTCGACAAGAAGCAGAAGTCGAGACTGTCTCTCTCTGCCAAGGAAGACCGGGCCGGACACGTGAGTCTTGGCTCTCCCGACAGCTCTCCGACCTCTATCCACCATCTCATCCACTCTCACGACCAGTTGTCCAGTCGCCCAAAATGATAACAAAATACCTCACCTCAGTCGCCACAAGCTTTAGTCCATTCAACCCTCGATCCGGAAAAACAGCCCGAAATTTCCTCGCCTTACTCCCTCCCAATGCGCGATCAACAATGGCCATAGATGTCAAGATGTTACCGCAAGCACAGGCACATCAACCTGTAACGCTAGACCTCAAGTTCAGTAAGTGAGGCGATCGCAGCGAGCCTAACGTCGTTCCTCGCCTCGCTCGGTCGCTAACGCTCGATCTCACAGAGGATGGAAAGGAAATGAAACTTGATTTGGATAAGATGAAAATCAAAGAGATACAGATTGAGGTGGATAGACATTCGAGGACGTTGAGACGGAAGGAGGATCTGGCTGGATGATGAGTAAGGTACGGGAGAAAGAGGGAACATGGTTCTGGGATTGTTTTTGAGATACTCGAAATACGGCTGAGAGAGACAGGAGATGACATGTCTCAGACGATGTGAAGCACGCCGCGTTGATGGAGGGAAAATTTGCGTGCGCGAATGAGATGAGGACTTCGCGCTGAGCTTCTGCGCTCCGAAAGTATTCCCAGTTGTCAAGAATACGCGTGATGGCATCAGCTAAAGCCGTCTACGATACCGCGCCGATTTGGGGACAAAGCTGTGATAGGCACGGATTCGGCCACAAGGTCTGTACATATGGAGGTCTACATCGACTCCAATCATGCTGTCCAAATACTGAACAAGAGCTCTGGGCTCTAGGCGCTTTACAGACGCCAAAAGATCAATCATCATCGTCATCGTCAACAATCGCGATCACATGCCCAGTGTCAATGTCATTAACGTTGTCATCCTCCTCTTCAGGATGCAAGAGCTCGCCGAGCTGGGTACTTTCAGCGACGATCTCACGTGCTCGGCTCTCCCAGTCGTCGCCATCGAGGTCCATGTCCTCTTTTACCAGAAGCTCGACAAGATGTGGAGCAAGCACAACCTGCACGAAACCAGACACGCCTCCTTGCACGCCAGACGTCGAAACAAGTTTGTCCTTTTTCGATCGTTGTCGAATGTCGGTTGTAAAGCGGCTGATAATGTGCTCGGTTCTGCGTATGGTTAGCTTCAATGCTCGATAATAAGGTCAAGGTATCATACATCATCTTCTCTCCTTTCGGCCCATAGTATCCCATTGATGCGCCTCCTCTGCTATCGTGCCCGGTGATGACATGTTCGAGATCCTTCCTGGACTTGGTCGACTTGTTCTTTAGCTCGTTCCGATAGTGTGAGTCCACCTTGTCGTTCACTACGTCTTTCAGGAACGAGTCGTGTGCATGCATCCTTAACGATAAATGCTTCCAGTCAATTTGTGGATAGCCTCGTTCTCGCCATTGCGCTTCTGCTTCCTGCTGCTGATGCCATCTGCAGAAACGCCTTTGCCATTTGTATGTGAGCTCACGCCCGCGCAGGAATTCATCTTGAAAGTCCTCTAATAGTGATCTCCTCAGTGCTTCTCCACAATGGCCACACTTTACTGTGGCCACATCTCCCGCCAGATCAATCTCTTCCATCTCATCTTCTGAGATCTCCGTCAAAGGTGAATCATCTATTGCCGGCTCCTCGACCTCTGCGCCTGCTGATGTTTGCGACGTTCGGATTGCCGAGGTAGCCTGCGATGAAGCTGTTGAGCCATAGTCGAAGGCCTCCACCATCTTGAATTTCTTCATTGGCGAAGTCTTGGTTTTCTGCTTCAGAGCAGCGGCCTCTGACTTCTGAAATTGCTTTTCGGCGAATTTCTGCTTCATCGCAGCTTCCCTGCCGTATTGTGACTGTTGTGAAGAAGATTTCGGCATGAAGACCGTAGGCTTTGGCTTGGTGTTCGTCCGCTTCAGTGTCGTATGCATGTTTTTAGGCTTCTTTGCTTCCTTCTTCATCCATGACGGGTCATCGTCGCTGAAGTCGTCAAGCTGAGCGTCGCTAATTGTCTTCCTCTTCTTGCCCAGCAGCGCTTCACTCGCTCTCGGATCTACAAATCTCCGCTTGAGTTCCTCTTTGCGCTGCACGACAGGCTTTGCAAGGCTAATAGTCCGCATCTGAAATCCTGACGTGCTATTGATCTCGCTGGGCGCAGGCGGAGCTGGCTCTTCTTCAATATCACTGCTACTTGCTTTTGGGCTCGCATTGACATCTTCTTCGTCGTCCAACATAATCGCCTCGTTCTGCGAGCTTCTCCTACTGTCCGTATTCTCTGGGCTTGGGTATTCTTTCTCAGCCTCTGTCTTTCTGGCCTTTTGCTTCACTGGGCTAATGTCAAGCTCAATCACTTCCTCTTGCAGTCGTTTACTCGGTTGTTCAGGTGTTGCTGTCTTTCGGTCAAACCGCATACGTCTTTTACTTGGCGAGACGGCTGCTATTGGTCTTGGAGGCCGGCGATGCTCCTTGTTCGCCGCTACACCGTCCTCGTGGTCGTCACTTGAAGCCCATGGTCGGTTATTGACTGTGGACAGGAGTCGCCTGCCGTCTCTTCTTAGTCCTGCCATCCTTGAGGATGTGGTGTTGGTATGAGAGGTATGCGACGTACAGCAGACATTGGTATGCTCTCTCGTTTTAGCGAGTATGTAAGTTGACTCGAAGGTGACGTGAACTTTGACATTGGAAAGCGCGGTACACGTCGAAAGTTCAGGGTCTGTGCGGCTTGAGGAAAGCGCGTCGCCTCGTGATCAAGTCGTATGCACTTCAGACTTAGAATCTAAGGACATAGAACGCTGTACTGACAAATGAAACATGTTGATATTGTCCTATCGTGCTATCGTCTCCTTCTTTCCATCCCATCCACGTTGTGTCCCTTGGGTATAGTTACAGCAATTAATCTGCGCGAGCAGTCATAGCCCTCTCTAATGGACCACCCATGGTCTGACCATTTTCCCAGAACATGTGAAACATGTACATCAAAGCATTGCCTCATCCGATCGCACAGCTGGTGCTGATCTTGGGTCCCACAATACCTGATAACTCCATACTACCTCTAACGCCATCTGCTGTCGACATTCCCCTTCCTCCGTTTGCGTCTGCCCGTGAGCCGGTGTCCTTTGTTTCCAGACTACGACGAAAAGTTCAGGATGTAGTATTTGGCAAACGCTCAAGATCTCGAGTCCCGACGGGGGCGCTCGCCTTTTCCGGGTCCATTGGCCTGAGCGCTGAACTGCCGGGGACGCTTGACCGGCCCGTCTGGGTGTGCATTGTCGTAGTCTTTCTTCGCCTGTAATCTGGCTTCAACCTCCTAGAAGCGCTTTAGCCCACTTATCGGCAAGACAGAGAAACTTCGCATGTTCGCGAGACCCTCGTGCTGCTTCGCCGGCTTGAAAGGAAGCCGAATGGACAGCCGAAACCACAGATCCGACGAAGGGAAGAGCAGCAATTAGTACTGCTGGCCACCTGCGCCATAGTCGAAAGCATTGGTGCCCTCTGCTGATGGGTCCATGGTGTTGTCCAGAACATTGTGATTTGAGTCTCCATAGGTCGGCGACGTTACATTACCGCTGCTTCCGCCTGCAACAGCTGGCTTCTGGTGCTCACCACGAGCGACCAAATTCTTGGCCGTAGTCAGTATGAATACGGGAATAAGATATATAGGGACGCATAGATAGTTTGCATAGTTCCAAGACTCACCTCTCGGTACCTGGCAAGGTAGATCTTTAGCGCCTCGCCATAGTTCTCGAATCCTAGCGAGGTCATAGCGAAGAGGATATCCTCGCCGTTGACGGTCTTGCGCTTTTCCTGTTGGCACTTCTCTGATGCTATTGATGATCATTAGCCGCGCGCCCCAAACACTAATAGCCGCCGTGAGATCGCGCTAGAGCAGTACGTACCTTCGCTGGTGATGAACGAGATGAATTCACTCACGCACTCTTGCATGCACTCTTTGGCTTCTTTCGCGATCTTGGCATTTTCGGGAAGCGCCATCTTCATGATTCTCGCGACTGGAGCAAAGTTATGTATGTTAGCGTCGCCATCGAAGTTTCTGCGATTGGGATTTCTCGAGCGATTCTGTGCTTGCGGCGAAGATGAAGAGTGCGGGGATGGCGAAGGCATGGTTCTGTTTCGTCTGATCGTCCAGTCGGCGGCAGGCGAGACAGAGGCTGCAGATCTCTGGCTGGCCAAGGGCTCTCTGATTCGACGGACTTGCAGACCAGATGCGCGATGCAGCGATATATGTGTGGATAGGAAGCGACGCCAGTCACGACATTTCGTCGAGATTTGCAGCTGTCAAAGAATCCCAAAGTCCTGTTCCTCCTGTAGCACCAGAGGTTGAGAGGACAAGGATAGCACGGTGCGTCGTGCGATGCAAGGTGTGTAACGAGGCATATGCAGTACAGAAGAATTTCATCAAAGCGATACTCACCATTGGCAATGGGCAACCATCGGTCCTGCTCCTTGACCTCGAAGTCGTATCCGACATCTTCAGGACGAAGAGCAGTCATATTCTCTTCGTCGTTGCCGTTCCCGTTGCTGTTTGGCTGGTCGGCGGTCTGGTCATTTTCCGCCGGCGACTGAGTGTCCGCGGCTTCGGCCTCAGTCTGATCCCTTGGGGACTGCGACATCTTTAATGGAGGTGCGTAACCGTTCCGGGTAGGATGAGCTGTCAATGATTCGCTGGCCACCACGTCAACAACACCCCTGGTGCTGCAGTACGACAGAACTAGCTCGAGTGGTGCAGGTGGAAACGAGTTGCCGGCGCCGGCACACAGAGCGAAGCCAAGTACGATCAGTCGTAGTGTCCTGCAGAAATGCGGTGTGTTTTACGTGCTAGGGCCGCGGTGTGGGTGCTGGTCGCCACTGAAAAAGGTAAATAGATTTGTAGCTAGCTTCCAGAACAACGCGACTTGTCCACTCCACCGTGCAGTGCCAGTCAGTACCTGCGCTGCGCACTGGACGGTTTGGCGTGGAGCCTGAGGATCTGTACCGGGCGGTGAGCGCGTACAGGAAACTGCTGCGAGCGAGCCTGGGTGGACGTACGATGACGGATCGCTGATTCGATGTTTGGCGCGGCCACAGCCGGTTTGCAGGTATCGTGCGTGCTCTAGTCCTAGCTCTAGGAATGTGAGCACGAGAACGTACTGGAGACCTCGCGCTGTGCAGTGGCGTATGTGCTCGTGTGGTATGCTGAATATGCGAGACTGCGAGACGAGGTTCGTGGCTGCTCGAGCTTGGCGGGCGCAGCGCAGCGCTGAACTCTGATGGGCGATGGAGCTGGCTTTGCTTTGCTTTGGCCTGCGCACAGCAACGAGACAACACAACAACACACGGCTACCGCGTCTGGAGCGCCACACACACTGCGCACTCTGGTTCCGCGGGTGGCAGCCCGGTTGACACGGCGAGTCTGCGATCCTGTGGAGGAGTGCGATGCGATGCGATGCGTTTGCGCCTCACAATGGCCGCCTGTACCCCTCCAGGCCCAACACAATGCGTCTACGGTTGAGGGTCGTCGCGGTGCGTGGGACGCGTCTAGCAGCGGCGTACAGCGGTTGCTGCAGACGCACGAGTCGCTTCAAAGCGGATCGGGAAGTGCAAGTGCGCGCACAAGAATCTGACCAGGACGGAGCTGGCCAACGAGAAAATCGGTGCGAAAGGAAGTGGTGATTGGACCTTGGGCTGCAAAAGAGCCCCCCATTCTTTATGGAAGAGCTTGAGCGGCAGGAAGCAGCCGCCGCAGTTTCCTTTTTCCGACGAATCATCGTGCCTCCTTCGGCATTTCGCTCTCTATTCGAGCTCCAATGCTGGTCTGCTCACTTCACTTCATCCTCTCAGCAGCCTCCTCGTGCACGCATTGCAGATTTGAGGCCGGCCTGCAAGGACTCCCATACCAGCTGCGACACTCCTCCGGCATCTGTCACAGTTTCAGCGTCCCTGTCCGGCCACGCTTCTGCAATGCCGGAGCCACAAAGACCTCATCCCGCATCTCACGATGTTATGCATGCGGGCCCAACACGGCGTAGTCGCTATGACGAGGCGAATACTCGAGGTACTTCAGCTTGTACCTCGAACCGTTCTTCAAGGGTGGCATCCTACATCTAGCTTGCAGGTATGCGCTGGCAATATCGAGCGGCGCATTCATGACGAATTCGTTTCGACGGAAGTGCCGCCGCATGCAGGTTATAAGCCATAAATCATGGCAGAATGGGATGACACACATTTCAGAAACCCCCTCCGCGTCCATCGCATGGTCTAGCGCTTCCATTTACGATGCAACGAATACAGCTATCGATGAAGGACGGAGCTGCTCGTTGGCAAGCGAGTTTGTACGAGATTTGCTTTGAACGAGCAGCTTCGCATCTTCGTATCTACTGACTCAGCAATTCCTGCAGCTCGACATGTTCTGCAGTGCTCTGCACGTCTGCCAAACTCTTCGACCAGCCTGACCTCAATGCCTGACGTTGAAAAGAGCCTATGATAGTGAGGCTGTGCCTGACAGCTTACAGAAACCAATGATCTTTGCTCACCCTGCTCGGCCTCGAGTATTGGGCCTTGTCGCTCAGCTAACGCAGCGGGCCAGCGCATCTTGCATAAGGGTGCTCGCTTACTCCCTAAAGCCTCTCCCACGCCTTCGGTTCACCCTTGTACTCTGAGCTCATGACACCTTTGACAGACGAGATGGTGTGGTGCACTGTAGCCCTAGGACCCAGAGAAATGTCATCTTGCAGTGACGTTTGAC
This sequence comes from Pseudocercospora pini-densiflorae CBS 125139, assembly GCA_000504365.2. NCBI lineage: Eukaryota > Fungi > Ascomycota > Dothideomycetes > Mycosphaerellales > Mycosphaerellaceae > Pseudocercospora > Pseudocercospora pini-densiflorae. The sequence continues at coordinate 54,250 of KZ107043.1, forward strand.
AGCGCACATCGAGATGGGTGATAAGACTCGGTACTGGGAGACATACACTATCAATCAGGTGACATGCTGTGACTTCAGCTCTTGGGATGCTGTACTACTGAGGCGCTCAGAAGAACGGGAGGCGAGTAGAGCTCGACTACCTGGCCGAAGCACAAATTTTCTGGGTACTACAACTGCTACTACGATATTGGAATCCAGACTCTGCCACAAATTCTTCAAGCATGTAGTGTCAAAGACGTGTTTCTGCCAGCATCAGTGCTTCTGAAACGGCATGGAGAAGTTCGGCGGTCGAGATCGGGCCGTATGTCCCGAACGAACGAACGCTTCATCTTCATGCAATACTGACATGTCTATCCATGCTTTCACTTCGCAGATCGTCTTCAGAAAAGCCAAGATCCGGGTTTTGGTCCTTGACTTTGACTTCCGGAAGGCACTACCTCAACGAGCATATGTGCCACTAATCCGACAACTAGTGGGAATAGCCTTGTTGTCTGAAGAGGTAGCTCCGTAAAATGTCATCTTCATCTGGAAGGCTCACTCAAGGCCGGGCTGTATAGCGGGCTGCTCGCGCATTTCTCCCGAGTCGGTGGCTGCCAGATACCCTTTCCAGCATAGGAAGTCATCCGCTCTCGCATATCTCGAAGCTTCAATCATTGCTGAACAACCTGAATATTATTCTTCTTCTGTACCCATAAGTCAGTACACCGCCACAGACCAAGGCCACTATGCTGCGCCTTACCTTCCATTTCTCCATCTCAGCCTGCTTGTTCTGATACTGCTTCACAAGATCATCCAGAACCTTCTTTAATCCTTCAGCATTCGTCTGCAGCGCCGGCAGAACATCCTTCACCGTCCTTTCCACAAGAACGCCATTAATCATTCGAAAACATTTTCGATCGCCGGGGAGTGGCGTGAGGGTTTCCAACACCAGCCTGGAATCGCCTTAGTTAGCATGATCCCGATCCATCTCACATTAACTTCAATGCAATGTTCGAGTGTCTTGCCGAACAACGCTTCTGCAGGTACGAGCGATGGAAGAGAGTCAGGGATGGGCAACCGAACTGGTGGCGGTGAAGGAGAGTTCAATTGGCTCAAGAATTTATTGAAGATGGAAGCGAGGGCTTGCCATTGGCGGTGAGACACCGCAAGTATGACATGATTGGGGAGAAATCGAGAGCAAATGCTGAATGGATTGTCCAGAGTGAAATGTTGGACTCACTTATGTTCTTCGGCTTCTTGTTCCACGTCGCCGATTTTCTGCGCAACGGCTTGGAGCGTGTCTTTGTAGTTGGAGTATTGGACTTGAAGCTCTGATCGAATAAGTCAGCGGGGTCCTTGCATTTGGTTTGCGGTGATTACCTTGCTGCTTCTTTGCCGAGATCTGTTGTTGTGACATGTTTGCGATTTGGAGCATACGAGATTGGTTGCGGTGTTGGTGATGATGGTCGAGCTTTCTGTGCGCGACTTTTGCATGTTCGCCTTGGTGACAGAATTCTGTGCAGAGTTCTAGACGACATCGACTTGAATGTTTGCCATCTCTCACGATTCTTCACAAACCCCCTGTACTGTGTTCACTATGCATCCGCACTTACACAGAGAGGATCAAAATGGTGAGCGCAACCACTTTTCATGTCATGCGCAGCCAGGCTGATGTGTGGTAGGCTGCGAAGAACTCATGACTGCTCTGGAAGAATGCCATGCCAAAGGGTTCTTGTGGAAGTCCACGGGCATGTGCAGTAGCACGAAGACGGAGGTCAACAAGTGCCTACGAGCCGCCCGGCTACAGCGAACGGCCGCGAATCGAGAGGAGGCGAAGAAGAAGCGAGCGCATATGGAGAAGATTTGGAACGAGATTGATGCCAATTCATGAACGGGGCCTGTCGCAAGCAGTTACGAAGAAACGACAACGGGAAGATCTCAGCTCATACCAGCAGATATGCCACAATCAATCATATGCGGTGGCGCGGCGGATTGGATACGCTCAGGACATTGGCCAAGCGAAGCCTATGGCGAGGATAAAGCATTTGCGTCCCGACATGTAACTTGCTGGGCTTCGCGATTATGCCAGAAGCACGCAAAGTGAGGAATGCGGAGGCAGAAATGAGGTCGTGAAGGCGCGACTCTGAGCCTCCGAGACACTGAGGAGGTGAGGGTGAGAACAAGACAATGGGCGCAGTCGAGACCCTCGCGAATGTGTACAGTATATCTTCTTGCCTGTATTATTGCACTCACTGTATATTGACTCAGTCAAGACGAAGCTTCAATCGATCGTGCTGGAAAGAGTTGCCGACCTGCTTTCACCTATTGGCATGCGCGGTAGGACCATAGCCTTCATCTGTTCTCAAGAGAGCCTGGTTGGATCGAAGAACAGATTGTCAGTCAAATTGTCTGTGTTCATTCGCAGATTCCTGGGATGGAGGTGTTGGACCCACTTGCATTCTGCGCCTTCCCGAAGAAGCTTCCAGGCAACTCCCGCTGAAGCGTTTGTCTGATCCAGCTCATTTCGGGCTACGACTTTCTAGGAACCTCAGCATCCTCAAGATTGAAAGGAGAACATGGACCCGCACATTATGTTCGCCAGCGATCCAGCACAGTTTAACAGCGACCTCGAAAGTCTGATGGACTCAGCCGCCGCCGCCGTTGCATCTGGGTCTACAGGCAGCTCGATGCCCACCACGCCTCCAACACATGCTCCGATGGTACGATCACCGCCGAGAGATCCGCGTGTGGGTAACAAACGAGCTGCCGAGACTATCTCTCAGCATAAGCGCTCCAAGAAGCCCAAGGTAATGCTCGTCAAGGCACCATAAGGACTAGGCATTGCTAAAGATGAAATAGCTTGTGAATGCTGGAAAGCCGGACGCTGCCAGTCACAATCCCTTTCAAAATTCTCGAGTTGCCAACAATGAGCCATCTAGGTCTGATGTGGCCATCCCAACCGGGCCCTCAAAGAAGCAGAAGGGTACCAGGCGCGTTGTGCGGCGCCAATGGGATTCGTCTTACGATGGGATTGCCTATGAGGATCTGCTGGAGCAGCGGCGAGCCGAACAACTGTTCAACGTTGACCGCTATGTGCCGCCTCCTGGTGAAGCGAGCATGAGCCGCCGCGAGAGCGCAGTGAGCAATGGCACACTTCGCTCCGCAGTCCCTGGACCACCAAGTCGACAATCTGTCTCTGGATCCAGTGTTCGCCGTGGCTCGGAGAACGATCACGCCGCCTCAGGAGCTGCTTTACAATCAGCCACGATAAATGGGATGCCCTCAAAACGCAAGCACTTCCGGTTCTCCGCTCTACCGAGGAAGGTGAAGGAGAAGATCTTGACGCTACTCCTGGTCAAGGATGGGCCCATCGTCGTCGATTTCACCTGGCTTCGCGCATTCATTCATGGCCATTGTCGGGTGCCAACTTCATACAAGACCATAAAAGACAGCGAGACCGGCCTGAAGTACTCTGTGCCACTTCCCTGGGGTGAGATCTACCAACATATTCGGGTAATGCAGGAAGACTGCAAAGCGTTCAAAGGCGCCATGGAGCTCAGAGGAGACAAAACACGGGCAAAGAAGGGACCGTGCCGCGACTTGACAGTTGCCAGCTTGATGAAAGTGTCTCGGGATGTGCACAACCTGGCAGCGCCGATCTTTTATGGCAAGAATACCTTTCAGTTCCCCTGGCCGACCACCGCATGGATGCAACTTGAATCTTTTCTGGCCACCATCGGACCGCTCAATGTTACTCTTTTGCGAAGTGTCGACATTCATGCTCCCTTGTGGCACCGCGGCACTCAAGAAGACTACGTGGAAGGTGCGATGCTCGATTTGACATCACCAGCTTCTCGCATGGCTATTGTTACCCCACCACATCAAGATCGCTTGCTCTCTGCAATTCAGTCATCTCTTCAGGCACTCCGAGGTAATCTGACGGACATCTCCTTCACACTAGAGCACGGAATGTCTACGGATAGGTAAGCGGGCCCTCGCCGGGATCTTGGGTCGAAGAGGACTACTGACGCATGTGCAGATGGACGGGACGATACACAGGAGATCGACAGCTTATTGCCATTGGCGATGCCGAGAGCTATGTCAAACGCAAGCAAGAAGGTGAGTTGAATGGGCTTGCTGCCCGTCAAGTCAATCACGGCCGATTTGGTGCCTGACACTTCCTCATCCAGGTTTGGCATTACTCAAAGACTTCGGGAAGTCTCTGGCCGTGACGCCCGTCCTCAGTCTTCATCATCCCAATCCCGCCGCAAAGATACAGAAACACGACAAAGCGGAATTTCGATCGAGATATCCTGGTGTCAAGCAAGAGGCGGAGAAGTACGGATGGCAAGTCGACAGTCAACTCAAGGGACGTCGATGGTGATTCACACTCATGGTTAAAGACGTCAGCACAGCGCACTTGCCGGCTGCCGATTGCGCCACTGGCAAATTGTGCCTGGAATGCAATCTCTGAATTTAGAAGCGGCGCGCGCGGGTCATTCAGAGTACCGGGTTTTCCTGCTGTAATTTTGGGTTTGCTATACGACAGCCAAATCTCTGCCAAGAATCGAATGCTCACTCAGCCACTTCGAAGCAGCTGCAAATACTGCAAACATATCGACCGCTCATGAACGACCACGTTCGCTGCATGTTGCTTGCGATAATGGAACAGTCATCCCGGATCAAGATGCGATACACTTTTGCACAACTGGTCGAGACTGGAAGTGAGCTACAAGGATGGGCTTCGCAGCCATAGTGTCCGATCCAGCACGTATTTGCTGAGGTCATTCCCAACAATACCTGCACTTTCGTATACCTACTCCATAGCAACTCGTGCTTTCCTCCCTCCAAGACCACCTTCAAACTCATGGACTAACTGGAAAGCTATGCCTTGTCATCCGCACCATGACACAGGCAACGGCCTGCCCTTGTTTGCAAGTCCACTGGATCCAGGTGGCTTCTCAAGGCACAGCTCGCAAGGCTCACGACTCGGAGACCGCAAGAGAAGGCACGAGCACATCGGGAGCTCATCTTCAGATTCGTCTGGCGAGCCAGTGTTCCGCCGCTATTCAGAAGCCACGAATGCCGAATTGTTCTACGATCTTTGGTTTATTGCGAACCTGACTGGTAAGAATTTCAGATAACACGAATCAGAACGAGCCAAGGACGATAATGTCGCATGGCGCACGCAAGCGAAACGTATGCAGACAAATCTCACCTTACTAAGGCCGCCGTGTGCTTGGTCATATATCGAGACAGCCATCGTGGCGCCCATGAATTAGACTAGACAAATGGCGGAAACATTTCATTGACACCATCATAGTCTTCACCAACGTTCACGAAGTCAATGACCACCGAACGTTGGCTCAATATGTCGGGTTCTTCTGCCTCTTATGGAAAGTAGCCCAGTTGTCGCTCCCACCGCTGATGGTGCTAACTTGAACGCAGGTTCACCTGGTGTGCGTAGCTCAACGCACGACCCTTGAACTTATTTGAGAATGACTGACTTCCAATCAGACCAAGTCAGCCTTTACGATATTCGATTCTCCATGGACAGCGTCTTCGAGCGAGTCGCAAAGACATGCCACTTCGGCACTATGCTAGGCTTTGCAATTGTTGGAGTGAACTTCAACGTCGGCGAGAAGCCTGGGAAGACAATCGATGGTGATCTGCACTACACATCCTTCCGGGCTCTGACGCTAGTCATGATGGCGGACCGACTCATATTGGTCGCGCAGTACATGCAAACAATCTGGTACTCCAGAAACTATAGACGAGCCGCTATACCACTAATTTACATCGTGGCAACCTACTGGACTGCTGCAATGGTCTACTTAGGACTATTCTTCACATTCCACCCTGGACGAAAAGACGAGAACCATACCTACCTTACCTGGTACGCCATAGCCATTACCGAAACCGCCGTAATGACCTTCATCTCTTCGAAATGGCGAATCATATCCTTCAAGCATACTCATTTGGTCCAGCGAATGTCCCTTCTAACCCTCATCATCCTTGGCGAAGGGATCATGGGCCTGGCTAAAGCTTGTCAGAAGATTTCCAAAATCTCTATATTCCATTTCTGGCCATCAGTCATCGGTGCCATACTTTGCGCTGTTTTGATTCTGTACTTCATCTATATGCTCTATTTCGACTGGGTGGAAGAACAACATTTTGGATCAATTCGAGAGCAGATTTGGTCGTTTATGCATTTTCCCCTGCATTTGTTTCTGGTTCTGGCGGTAGAAGGCGTTGCTCAAGCTGTTGCTTGGCGGACTGCTACTGTCAAGGGGAACCAGATCATGAGGGAGTTCGGGGCATTCGAGTTTGGTAATGAGACCCTCTGGACGAATGCATCACCAGATCGTTGGCGAGCCGCTGCAAGGATGGTAAGCCAAGCACTGAACGTCTTTCCAGAACTGCCACAATCGCTGCTCGTCTTGAAGGCTGACTCACGCTTTCATCTCGTCTCAATAGGCAAACAATACCGCAAACGAAGTCTTCTATTCCGCAATCACCAAAGCAGACAGCTACGCCGCAACCGTCATAGCCACCCAACGCCTCGATATCGCATATAATGCCACAGCTAAAATCTCATCTGGCAGCAACGCAACAGATGCCGCAATCTCCGCTGCAGAATGGACATACTTCACCTTATTCCTCACAGTCTACGAGATCGCCGGCTTCCAGCCTCGATCAAACGATACACGATTGCAGTCAAGTCTCGACGCCACAATCGACTCCAACTCTGATATCTCCATCGACGAAGCCCTTTCCGAATGGTCGCGCGACTTGGACAAGACATACAGAGTGTTTCGGCTGGTGTTCATCTATCTGCTAGTCTCCATCGGCGCTGTTGCGATGATGTGTGTTTTGCTTGCGATTTTCAGCAAACGGCAGAAGACGTTCGTGCACCAGTTGCGGCTGGTCACTACCGCCTTCGTTGGAGTGGGTCTGACTTTACTCTCGACTATTGTGGTGACGAGCGATGATCCGGAGAACGGTGTTTTCATTCACTATTCTAGTGGTCCTTGGCTACTTCCTACGATCACCTTAGGCCTGTTCTTGATTGTGGTTCTGAACAGTGTACGTTGGCCATTTGGTTCCCGGGAATCGGGAGAATCTGTCTTGCCATGATACAAGCATAGATGAAGCATCTCGAGGGTTGTCCTGACACAAGGACCGCAGAATCTGGGATGAGACGATGAGAAGACGAATCTACGACTCCATAGAGATAAAGACGCATACAATTGAAAGACCATGTCCAGGACCGCCTATAATTCACGACAGATAGGCCAATACGGACCTCTGCCGATCAAAGATAGCCGGGCAACTGCTCGTCAATACTTCAGTAGATCACAGAGCTGATATATGCAGAGCCGATTGCAAACTATACGCTCCAACAACCACAAAATGTCTTCAACCTACACCTCCCACCCAACCTACTCCTACCCCCGCGACTTCCGCGGCTACGGCGAAAAAGGCCTCCAAGGTCTCCAATGGCCCAACAAAGCCAAAATAGCAGTCTCCTTCGTAATAAACTACGAAGAAGGAGGCGAACGCTCAGTCCTCTCGGGCGACGGCCAGTCCGAAAACAACCTCGTCGAAAACCCCGGTCGCCCACCCCGAATAAACGAAAGGAACTATAACGTAGAATCCGAATATGAGTATGGCTCTCGGGCAGGATTTTGGCGTTTGTTTCGACTCTTCAATAAGTATAAGATGAAATTTACCCTTTATGCGGTGGCTCAGGCGGTGGAAGAAAATCCAGAGGTTGTGAAGAGGTCAGTGGAAGAAGGACATGATGTTGCGAGTCATGGGTTCAGGTGGATAGATTATCACGGGATGAGTGTTGAACAAGAGAAGGAGTTGATCAGGAAGGCGGTGGTGAGTTTGAAGGGTTTGAGTGGGTATGCGCCGAAAGGGTGGTATTACGGAAGGAATTCGCCACAGAGTAGGACGCTGGTGCCGCAGGTTTATGAGGATATGGGAGAGGAATTGGTCTGGATGTCGGATAGTTATGCTGATGATGTGAGGATCTATTTTCCTTTTTCTGCTGTGATATGCTGATCGGTAATGTTTAGGTGCCTTATTGGATGGACAGCGCGGATCAGAGAGATAAGGATGATCCGAAAGGTCTGTTGATGGTGTAGGTGGTCTTGCTTTGGAGATCAAATTATCGTTATTCTGATGATTTCCAGGCCATACTCTTACGACTGCAACGACTTCAAGTTCCACACGGCTGGCTCTGGATTTCGCGACCCGAATGGTTTCTTCACACATCTCAAAAATGCCTTCGATACATTGTATGAAGAAGGCGAAGACGGTTCTCCAAAGATGATGACTGTTGGTCTGCATTGTCGAATTATTGGTCGTCCCGGTCGATTCAAGGCTCTTCGAGACTTCGTCGACTATATCAGCGAGAAGGAAGGAGTTTTCGTTGCGACCAGGACTGAAATTGCGGAAGCGTTTCAGGAGCAATTCCCGTACCAGAAAGGGTTTTTGGCGAAAGCGAAGTAGATCTTAACACGAACCAAGTTGTGCCGCATCTCAGAGCTTGTGTTCATTCATGGATCCTTCATCCATACTTTGCCTACTTCCCGTGCCACATTCATGAGGTTCTGGTCTCTGTAGCGAGCAGAAGTCAAGCTTAAGCCGATTGGCAGATCCTTCTCGCCGCGAAATGCCGGCACGTTGACGATTGGCACATGAAGTGCAGTCCAGATGCCCTGAAATACTGCACTTCCAGTTCGGTCCAGGCCTTCAGGCGCTACGTCCGGTACTGATGGCGCAATAACCGCAGCATACTTCTCTGCAATAGCATCCCACTTCGGCCGAAGGGCGGCAATGCCATCGAATGCCTCTAGATACTGCTTGCGAGTATAGCCGTGATACTCTTCCACGTGCTCGACCAGATCGGGGGCGAGGGAGCTTTTTGCCATGTAATACTCTGGTCGAAATGCCACTCTACCATCCGAAAACAGCATCACGGTGTGCCAAGTGGGCAGTTTCGAGAACTCTTCGGGAAATTCGAGCTCTTCAACCTCAGCCCCAGCGTCCCTGAGAAGTTGCTTGCCGGACTCGAAAGCGTTGCGTGAGCCAGAACCGGCATGATTCCAGACCATCGTCTTGACAAAGGCGAACTTCAACCCTTTGACACCATTCGAAAGTGGCCTCGGTACTTCATCATCAGCCAAGCCGAACACTTTCCCAACGACTTCCAAGTCCTCTATACAGCGACCATACCAGCCCACAGTATCCAAGCTCAGACTGTAGATTTTCTGGCCTTCTCGCGACACACTGTTCCAAGTCGGTTTGATTGCCCAGGTGCCATTGAAACTCGCCGGCCTGATCATCGAGCCTCCTGTTTGCGTACCCAGAGCGAGTGCCGCTTGGAAGTCAGCGACAGCTGCGCCAGATCCAGACGATGAGCCTCCTGGAGTACGATTCGGATCGTGTGCATTTGAGGTCTTGGTGCCCACTGTATTGGCCGCGAATTCCGTTGTTGTCGTTTTGCCCAGGATCAAAGCTCCAGCATTACGAAGCATTGCTACGCTGCCGGCATCGACTTCTGGCTGACTGTCCTTGTAGATGGGCGAATTGTGCTGAGTAGGCATGCTGAAGGAAGAAAGTCAGTATGATCGTTGCAGGCGTTAGATCGTTATCGATTTACCCCTTGGTGTAGATGACATCCTGCATTCAATCAGCTTAAGTCAAGACAGGGAAATCAACAGCCACACCTTAACAGCTACACCGACTCCGTGCAGAGGACCACGCTCTGACTTTGGAATTCTGTCAAGTGCTTTCGCATCTTCCAAGATCTGATCTCCATCAAGATAGATCCAAGCTTTGACGATATCATCCCGTTCCTTGATGCGATCAAGCAGAGATCTGGCATAGTCTTCAACAGTAAGACTATCCGACTCGAAAGCTTTCAGTGCATCGACAGCATTCAGACGATAAGGCTCAACCCTCATATCGAAATCAGCTTAAGTCCCTGTTTTGCTGAAAAAGAGCGAGAATTGTAACTCTGCCTGGAGCTTACCTACGAAGAACCACTACTGGCTATGTAGTCACGTTTTCTATGATAGCCATCTGCGTCGGCCGCAAAGGCGATTCTCCGCCGTTTTACCCTCGGCTCCGTAATCGGAGGCGAAGGAAGCCATCTTGGTGTCGGCCTATCTGTACCTGAGTTGGAGCTGTCCGGCGCAGGACCATCACCAGAGATCATATCAGATTGCAAGGTGATAGATGTGTTCTTGTGAGTATGCAGTCGCAGGGAAAGGCAGGATGAAGAGAAGGCTCGTTGACGCGGTGAACATGGGTGTGATATCGGCTAAAGGGAAGGCGGGTAGATACGAGCTATACGAGGTTACGAGATTGGCCGTTTCGGCGTTTCTTCATCACTTTTGTGCTCAGGCCTAGACCAGAATCTGAACGACGAACGACAGGAAGCAGCAAGCAGCCTCACATCTCAGTGAGAGATACATTGCTTGTGAGCAACGGAGAACGCGAGTCTGAGGGTCATGATGGCTCCTGCTTTGCCATTTAAAATGAGTCAACAGTTAGATGAGCACTAGGCGTAGAACACAATAATCTGAACAGCAAACAACAGCACATTCGGCATCGACTGCTTTCCATGCAAGCGTCTCGGCATACCAGTGAGAATCTTGTCACCTATGAGTAGTGAGAATCGCGAATCCTAACTGTCAAACATCTCTTACGCCACCATTGGAAATGAGCGGCCAAGCAGACGAGCCCAGAAGGGCAAAGAAGAACTCACCGGCACCCTTAGTATGGGTTAATGGGTTCCCTGGTGTTGGTAAATTGACTATATCGCGCGAACTCGAAAAGCTCATCGGTCCGGAAAACGCGACTTTGATCAGCAACCATGAATTGATTGATCCAGTAGCAGCTCGGTTACCACGAGATCATCCTGACTACTACTCAGAACGCAAAGCAGAAAGAAACAAGGTCTTCGAAAGTCACATCAAGGACGCGAAAGCCTTCGGTAAAGTCATCATATGCACCGACTGCCAGTCCGACAATCAGCTCGGTCGAGATGTCGCAGGCGAATATCAGCATGCTGCCAGCGAGAGTGGGCGAGTGTTTGTCCCAGTGCTTCTGACCTGCGATGAGTCTGAGAACTTGAGCAGAGTTTGCAATGTGCAGCGCGAGGCCTCGGGGACTACGAAGCTGACAGACCCGCGTCTTGTATCTGAGCTCCGAGCGAAGCACACTATGCTGGCTTTCGAAGTTCCAGAACAATTGCACCTAGATTTAACAACAATGGGGGTTCAAGAAGCGGCGGAGGACATATTTGCACATGTCAACCGCTTCCAAGGATGATGGCGGGCGTTTCTTCTTGTCTGGTTCGAGCGGTTTGAACGCGTGTGTGCAGAAGTATTCAGCTAAGGGCGATATGGCGATCGCTCGTGCGCGTGCGCGTTCAAGATGCGGTTGGTAGAGCAGGGGTACTTGGCCCTTTTCGTGTTGGTTGTCTGGATCTCGCTTTGATCGCTCCTGCTGCTGAGGTGGTAAGCAAGAAACGAGCCCACGGTCCATTCTCCATCCTGGCACGATGACAGTGCCACGAACAAGCGCACTTCTTCTCAGAGAAATTCAGCAAGATAATGGCGGTGATGGAAGAAGGTAATAAGTCGAATGAATAAAATGGCTTGTTAATGAGCTTTCAAGCGATCTATCTCCGAGCAATGTCATTCACGTAGTGCAAACCTTCATTACCTTATTCAGTAACTGCCAAATGGAGCAAGTCCCACAACAAGCCGCATGTTTTGGGTCAGCATATTCGTCATTGCCAAACTCTTTTCAACGAGTGTGCAACGCACAGTAAGTCGAGAGCAGAGCTCACATGCAGTCCATTAAGCTAATGTGTGCTGACTAGGATTGTTGCCCAGCATCCAGAAAGCGGAGACAGGCCCTTGCTCCGATGATGGCCTGCGCATATTTCTGCAAAGGGCAACTACTCATGAGGAAATATGACCACCCCTTAGCGCCCGTCCTTTCGAGACCTATGAGCGCGATTGACTCGATGGCTGCAGGTTCCAAAGGTCTGGTTGAGCTGGTTTTGAATGACTACTCCATCTGTGCAGTCACGCGCGGATCAATCTGTCATCCCAGACCCTCTGCTCTCACAGGAGGAATGTCGCGGGAAGCTAGTGAGCGTCCGCATACGCTGATGGGTGACTTCTCCAAAGGGAAGGTATCGAGATTCTGGCAACCGGGAGACCGGCCTGGACTCCGTCGTGCAAGATATGCAACTATGTTGGCGTCTGGTCTCGATGATCGCGGTATGCCAGCATGTTGGAACCAGCCGCAGCTACTTCCACCCGTGACCGTGAAGGTGCTTTGAGAGGTCCGCGTAGTGTGAAGCCCTGCTACGCGATGCAAGCCTCAGTCCATATCCATGGCATCTGGATCTGCGTTTGTATCCTGTGTACGAAATGTCTCATAACCACTGCCGTAACCGTGTGCGGTCTCAACAATGTCATGACCGCCATTCTCGTACTTGCAATTCATGTCCTGCTGGCGCGCTTCCTCCGCCGCCTTCTCGCGCGCTCTCTGACGGGACTCTATAATGGCTTTCCTCACCGCGTTCGAACCCTCGCCAGAAGTCAGTGGTGTGGGCACGCTATACAGCACGAGCTCTTGACCCTCATGGTCATCATCTCTGCGCCCGGTAAGGACGTGCTTTGGTATCTTGCTGAAGTGCTTCTCGATATCCGGCAGGAAGATCAGCTTCTCCTCGTCCGACTCCACATCCGCGAGCTCTTCGTCTAGATTGTGAATATACACGCGATCACGCGTCTCATCTACTTGCATTGACTCATTGTTGGTCGTGGCTGCTGCTTTCACGTGTTCTGCCTTTGTCGCGGCGGGACTTGGGCTCGGCGATCGCGAGATGGGGATGTAGTAGTTGCTATTGCGGTGCTCTCCGTTGATCGCGCCTGCACATATTCAACAGTCAGGACCAGACATTAATATTCACTACACATTCCGTCTCTCTACTCACCAAGGTTCAGGAGGTTGAAGCGTTTCGCAAAGCGCTCGGCATCGCTGCTCACGCTTGACTCATCCGCCCGTCTCTTTCTCCCTGCGACCTCCCCACCATTGGCCACCACAGGCGTGTTCCACATCACTGCGCTCTGCATTTGCATCTCCCATAACTCGCAACGTCGCTCATTCACCGCCCACGATACCGCGAAATCATTTTCGAGCTTCGTCTGGCCAGAAGATAAGGTGCTGATTTGAAGCGGCTGAAGTTCGAGGTTGCATGCGGCGGAGCTTGATCCCGCACTTTCGCATCACATCGAACTTTTTGTACGTTTCTAGAACCACCGCCAGTCTCCAAAAACACACGCCGACAACGCGACTGTCACGCTATCCAATCCGCACAATGGCGTCCACAACGGGCCAGGAGCCTGAGTGGACTGCCGTCAAGGTCCGCAAGACCTTCATTGAGTGAGTGTGTCCTTTGTCCCAATGCTGAGGAGGTGCTCCTCCAAGACTCCAAGCCAGGGTATTTCTGCACTAGCACGTGAGAGCACATCTACGCCATATGCAACAGCTTCTGCCCAATGCCTGGCATACCTTCGACTACCGAACTCTTTATAACGGAGTGCGAACTGCAATGACTAACATTGACTTAGCTACTTCGGCAAGAATGGCCACACCTTTGTTCCTAGTGGCAGTGTTGTGCCATTGGCAGATCCAACACTACTCTTCACCAACGCTGGCATGAACCAGTACAAGTCAATATTTCTTGGCACTGTTGATCCAGATTCCGACTTTGCTAAGCTCAAGCGTGCTGCCAACTCACAAAAGTGCATTCGTGCGGGTGGCAAGCACAATGACCTGGACGATGTCGGCAAGGACTCATATCACCACACATTCTTCGAGATGTTGGGCAATTGGTCTTTTGGCGACTACTTCAAGAAGGAAGCTATTCATTTCTCGTGGGAGCTGCTAACGAAGGTCTATGGTCTTTCTCCCGACAGGCTCTATGTTACCTATTTCGAGGGAAAGAAGGATGCAGGACTCGAACCCGACACGGAAGCTAGGGACTTCTGGCGCGCGGAGGGAGTTCCTGATGACCACATTCTGACCGGCGACATGAAGGACAACTTCTGGGAGATGGGTGATCAAGGCCCTTGTGGTCCTTGCTCTGAAATTCACTATGATCGTATTGGTGGCCGCAATGCTTCAGATTTGGTCAACAAGGACGACCCAAATGTCATCGAAATCTGGAACAACGTCTTCATACAGTACAACCGAGAACCCGATAAGTCTCTGCGATCACTTCCAGCGAAGCATATCGACACAGGCATGGGCTTCGAACGTCTGGTCTCGATCCTGCAGAATAAGTACTCCAACTACGACACTGACGTTTTCACGCCGATCTTTGCGCGAATTCAAGAGATAACTGGCGCGCGAGAGTACCAAGGCAAGTTTGGCGATGAGGATGCGGACGGAATCGACACCGCATACAGAGTCGTCGCTGATCACGTCCGCCTTCTTACTTTTGCCATTTCGGACGGCGGCATTCCAAACAATGTCGGTCGTGGATATGTCGTGCGTCGTGTGCTGAGGCGTGGTGCACGATATGCGCGCAAGTACTTCAATACCGATATTGGCAGCTTCTTTTCCAAGATCGTGCCTACACTGGTAGAGCAAATGGGTGAGATGTTCCCCGAGATCAAGAAGAAGCAGGCCGAGGTCATTGAAATCCTTGACGAAGAAGAGCTTTCATTCGCGAAGACACTCGATCGCGGCGAAAACATGTTTGAGAAGTATGCGCAAAAGTGCAAGGCAAACAACGCGAAGGTGCTCGAGGGTGATGACGTGTGGCGGCTTTACGATACCTACGGCTTTCCAGTCGATTTGACGAGACTGATGGCTGAGGAGAGAGGGTTAGACATCATTGATGAAGATGTTGCCAAGGCGCAGGAGAAGGCCAGAGAGGCTTCGAAGGGCGAGAAGAAGGCAGGAGCGGATCTTGTCAAGCTTGATGTCCATGACATCAACTCCCTCGAACAGATGGCAGATGTGCCGAAGACAGACGACTCTCCCAAGTTCCAGAGGGACAACATTACCGCCACCATCAAAGCCATCTACCACGGCCGAAAGTTCCTGCAGTCTACCGAGGAAGTACCGAAGGGCGAACAATTTGGTGTATTCCTCGACCGGACCAACTTTTACGCTGAGCAAGGTGGTCAAGAGAACGATACAGGTCGGATATTGATTGACGGCGAGGCTGAAATCGATGTTCAGAACGTGCAACTGTATGGTGGCTATGTCATGCATACTGGCTATATGAACTACGGCACACTTAAAGTCGGTGATCAGGTCTTGAGCGAATACGACGAGCTTCGACGACAGCCAATCCGAAACAACCACACAGGCACACACATTCTCAACTTCGCTTTACGAGAAACGCTCGGCGACGACGTCAACCAGAAAGGTTCATTGGTCGCACCAGAGAAGCTGCGTTTCGATTTCAGCCACAAGCAGGGCTGCTCTGATGCCGAGCTGGAGAAGATCGAGGAACTCAGTACTGGCTACATTCGTCAGAACAGCGAAGTATACGCCAAAGATGTGCCGCTCGCGACTGCTAAGCAGATTGAGGGTGTGCGTGCTGTGTTTGGCGAAACCTACCCGGATCCTGTCCGCGTCGTCTCCATTGGCGTGCCAGTTGAAGACTTGCTCGAAGACCCCAAGCGAAGCGACTGGCGCAATGTGTCTGTAGAGTTCTGCGGTGGCACACATGTGAAGAACACCACTGAGATCAAGGACTTGATCGTGCTTGAGGAGAGTGGTATCGCCAAGGGTATTCGTCGAATTGTTGCTGTCACTGGCCAGACCGCACATGAGATTCAGCTTCTTGGCGAGCAGTGGAACAAGAAGGTCACCTACATTGAAGGCATGAAGTATGGTCCCGAGAAAGAGGCCGCGGTCAAGGAGGCACAGCATGACCTTGGCAAGCTCGAAATGGCCGCGCTCACCAAGACCAAGCTCCGTGACCGTGTCGCTAAGGTGGTCAAAGAGAACCTTGACCACCAGAAGGCTGCCCAGAAAGCCGAGAACAAGAAGCTTCTGGACGCTGTCAACGAGCACTTCGATAAGAACAAGAACTCCAAGACCTTGGTCTTGAGCTTCCCTGTCTCCGCTGGGTCTAAGGCTATCCAGGAGACGATGAAGGTCATTGGCAACAAGCAGAAAGATAAGACGGTCTACCTTCTCGGTAAGACTGAAGATGGCAAGGTTGTCCACGGTTGCCATGTTTCTTCTGATGCGCAGGGCAAGGGTGCTGATGCCGCGAAGTGGTCGAGCGAGGTTGCTGGCCTGGTCGGAGGCAAGGCTGGTGGCAAGGGTGCTACGTCGCTTGGTCAAGGTACCAACCCAGATAAGGTGGACGATGCCGTCGAGGTTGCGAGAAAGTATCTCGAGGGTCTCAGCATTTGAGCATTGTCGCTCCAGGCGCCTGCAACTTGACTTGTCAGACATGGACCTTGAGATGGCGGAACCAAGCTAAGGCTTTCTTTCCCAAGAATACACCTTTATAGGGTAATGCTAAGACGATACAGCCAGTTTTCATCTGTTTTCTACTCTTATGTCGCGACTGCTGCGATTCGTCTGCCAAGCGCCGGAAGACGGTCCGCTAGCCGCCGCGCTTGGGTGCAAGCGCGATCTGCCCTGATCGCGTCCGTGGCGTTCCACATTTTGTTCATCAAGGTTCTCTTTCCCGGTACACCAACAAAATCGATGCATTCAGCAGTTGTATGACCGACGCTTCGCTTACCGTATGGCATTGAGGTCTAGTCAAAAGGCCAGACTGAAAGCAAGATCGAAGTCAAGAAGGCAACGCCTGAGTGCTCCTTAATGACCTGCTCACCACCACGGCTTACTCAAGCCAGGCTACTTCGGCTTCTGGAGGCATATGCAGCTGCGGTCTCTATACTTGCAGTTCGATCGGGATGGGGAGCTGGGCGCATAGTACATGCGCATGACTTGCCGCTGGACATGTCGATCACTCGCCAAACTGTTCGGAGTCGCCGAACGCTGCGAGCAGCCATTAGCCTCCGCAATGATTGATGAATGATCACACAGCGTCAACGCCTTACACTCCATCCATGTCTGGACATCTCGGGGTCGCCTGCGCGGGACGACAATTCTTGGGACGCCAGGATACAAGGACGCCATGAGAATGATGAGACGGTGGAAGATCGCCTGACTGCGCTCCAAGCGAAGACATGAGGCGCGATTATCGTGACCCAGTTGCAGCTCTGGGCACCTCGGACAGTCTCTCCCATGCCATACAGTCCTTCCAATCTTAGAGCTCTAATGCCGGCATTGGGTCTGCTTGAGCTTCGCAAGCTTCGACATGCCTCACAGTCCGCCATTTTGCTTGAACAGTCCAAGTCAAGAGCATCACACGACCCAACAGCAATGGATCATTCACAAGACCTGTCAATAAGGTTGTCGAAGGCCGACATGTGGATAAGTTTCCGCAAGTGGTCTGGGCCGCTCCAAAGTATAGTATGCTTGGCAGAGAAGGATTCGGCGCCGACTCGAGTAAGCAGCCAGCCACCACCCACCATCGGCAGATCCGACCACGAACTTCACGTTCGAGACCCAGTGCACCAGAAATCGACCAGCATACTCGCGGTTATTTTCAGTGTCACGCTGTCCGCCTTGCAGGGTAGGAGCCGTCCATACCAACGCGGGTTGGCCCTAGAGCGCGGGCGCCTAGCCCGAAATATCAGCATTCAAGACTAGCATCTTCAGGTCAGGTCAGGTCAGGGCATGAAGCCCATGAACTTGGACGACCGACGCCCTCATAGTGAAAGGCTGAACACCTCTCAGCCAGCCACAGTCTTGGTGTGAGAACACCCGTTAGCTCATACGCCTTGTTGATGAATCGTAGAATTCTTCTTCAGCCAAACATGCGGGCAGGGTTACACGGCGTCGATCTGTCGCATCGCAGGAGGCAATGGCTTGGAATTCACTTTAAGCCATTGCATTGTGGGCTTAACTGGAGTAAGCACGAAGTCTGGTCTTGAGCGTGTCGCGAGCAGATGAAGCCAGGTTGCGGAAGACCGCAGCTTATTGGTATGGAGGCATATCGATCTGCCTCAACCGGAGCATTTATCGAAGCATGTTCCTGTACAGCGGTCATCGGCCTGGAGAACAATGCCATTTTCTGTCCTGAACGGTCGCCGCCAAAGATCGGGTCGTCGCCTTCCTGCCTGAGCAATGGCAGTGGTCCAACTTGCACCCGGTGGCCTGAGTATATCCTAAACAGCAGTGCCCTCAGCCAGCCACTGTCTGAACATGCACTTCGCGGAGAACACCCTTTAGTCTGCCAGAATTTTGAACGACTGAGAGGACATGATTTCAGCCAGCAAACTCATGTTCATGCGAAAACGCTCCGCAGCCGGTTTCGAGGCTGGCGGCATGGCTTGGAGAGTAGCTGCAACATACCAGACTGTCGTTGTACTTACCTGCTAACCTTTCCGGGAAATCGGACACCTCAACTTGGAGCAAGGTCCAGGCCGCTATGAAAGCCTGACCTTGCTTAGTCAAACTGGGTCTATACGAGAGCACGACAATTCTTTTCTCCAACGTGTGCTGTCAAAGGTGCTCGCTCCGGACTGTGCATGAATCCAAAGCTGTAACTTTGGAAGTCTACAACAGTGGAGGCCATGCAAGCTGTCCTAGGCCAAAGGGTCCATACGTGGGCGGTTCGTCCGAAACAGGATGTCGCACAGTTCGACTGCCAAATTGATGGCTTGGCATCAGGAACGACGTCAGATTGCAGCCGAGCCGAACGTCACTTGCTTCAGAGACACCCGACCAACTGTTTCAGGGAAAAAACTTCCGTAACAACATATTCCATACCACATAGAAACATACATTAGTTGAACTACTACGACGTAACGATTCCGCTAGTACTAATATTTTCGTAATACGACGAGGCGCTACCTCGCTATCGCTA
>AWYD02001894.1:0-57660 GCA_000504365.2 Pseudocercospora pini-densiflorae CBS 125139
ATCTACCGCGTAGATATAGTCGTTAGTAGTTAGTTATATTGTTATAAGAGAGAGAGATTGTAATCGCTAAAGAAACATATTTTAAATTTGTCTAAGTCCAACTTTATAGTATAGAGTTTCGATAGTTAGGACACTTTTTTAACTAAAATATAGCTTAGGGTCTATACTATTAATTTAGGAGAGGGTGTTATTAGTTTTTATTAGTAAAATCGTAGTTACGTATAGGGTCTATATATATAACGAAAAGATATCCTATCGACTCGAATCTTAAACCTTACTTTCTAGTACTAAGAAGCTAAGAATTAGGCACGTACTAAATATTAATAGAGAGTGCGAGAGGCGCTAGTAATACTAGAATATAATAGATTAAGCTTAGAAATAGCAAACTAGACCAACCCTTACTAAGTTCCTTATATAATCTAGTTACGCCTACTTTCTATACTATTCTATAACTATTACTAGAACTCTAACTATCCTCCTATACCTAAAACTCCGGATCTTATACTTCTTACTTATCTATACTATTATCTTCTAAGTACTACGTATAATTATT
The DNA here is from genome assembly GCA_000504365.2 of Pseudocercospora pini-densiflorae CBS 125139. Lineage (NCBI taxonomy): Eukaryota > Fungi > Ascomycota > Dothideomycetes > Mycosphaerellales > Mycosphaerellaceae > Pseudocercospora > Pseudocercospora pini-densiflorae. The sequence goes on from AWYD02001894.1 coordinate 554, forward strand.
ATACATTTCCTACGTAAATACCTTACGAAACTACTAGTAAGGATCCTTATTATTCGCTACAACGTCTACCTCTAAATCGTCCTTATTATTAGGTCTATCCTCGACTAGCGGATTAAGTACTTCTAGCTCTAAACGAAGAGGTTGTCGACCGTAGTAAAGAATAAAGTTATAGAGTATAAAGCAAGATATAATAAACCTCGACTACGAGTAGATTAAGTAGTATTCGTAAGCGCTAATATAGATAATCTTAAAGCGCTTCTATATTACTCTAAATAGTTGCTCTATAATATTACGAAGCTAAGTATACTAGAGGTTATATAACTCTTCCTTATTATTAGGTCTTCGTCTAGTAGTAGCTTACTTACAAAGATAATATCTTATCCTTTCGTATAGTACGAGAAGTCTCTTATCCTTAAAGGAATACCCGCTATTAGCTAAGTAGTACTTACTAGTAGGTATATTAAATCCCTTCTAATATACCTTTCTTAATACCCAACTATTGTTTCTAGCTCCTTTGTATCTAATAAGTATATAATAGACCTTTATATCGAAGTTATAAGCCGCTATTATATTCTATATAACGTAGTTCTTTCTATAGTAGTATAGACCTTAAACTAACTATAGTAAACTAATAGGTACGAGGCTTCTATCTATAGCTCTAAGAGTGTTCTCGAAGTACTTAAACTTACTAGTATCTCGTCTAGTTATAAGCTTCTTATAAGGCGATAAGTCGTCTAGTTATTATATATAAGTATCCGCTATTCGATATAGCGTAATACTTACTTCTTTAATAATCCGCTTAAAGGTTAAATTAGTATACTAATAGTACTATACTAGCTCTCGAATAGTCGGATTATACCTAACGAAGTCTAGGTAGATTATTACCTTCTTAGCGATAGGTATATCGTTGCGATAACCTCTATATCGTAGAAGCCTTCTTTCTTCTATCTCCTAGATTAAACTCTTTAATACTAGCTACCGTAAACTAGTTATATTATAATACTCTCGCTTCGGTCTATATAGTACTTAAAATACCTTATACCGCGCCTTCTTTAGCTATGTTAATGTCCTTATAATACCCGCTAGTCGATACTATCTTTTACGCTATTTCCGCTTTAGTAATAGCGCGAGAGCCGTATACTAGCTTACTATTACTATATATAGTATTAAGCCGACTTAAACCTTCGGATCTATTATTATAAGAAAGAGCTAGACGTAATAGTATAGCGATATAGGCAAGAATATCGATAAAACTACTATCTACGCGTATACTACGAAACTACTAAATACGCGCTTTTAAACTAGGTATTTAGTAGACGCCTAGACCTTCTAATAATAGTATACTACGCTTAGACGACGCTATAGTAATTAATTACAATCCACCGACGATAACTACTAGAAAGTAAGGTAGATAAAGTAGTAGATAATACTAGTAGATAATATAGTAGTAATATTATATAATAACCTACTATTCTACTAATCTACCGACTTAGAAGTAGACGTACTCTTAGCCCTAGAGAGGTATAGAGCGGGCTTTAGCGTCTTTAGCTCTTTGTTAAGGCTATTAACCTTTACGGCTAAGTTGTACTAATTTATTAGAAGCCTAAGTATTATAAGTACTATATATATAGCTAGTTATCGAGGCGCGGCTACGAGGCTAACTACTAGAGAGCGCGAAGAAGATGTTAAAGGATTCTATCTATAGGCGCTAAAGATAGTTACTTAGCCCTAGTATAGGAAAGTATACCTATATATATTTAACTATATAAAAGAGTTAAGAAAATCTAGGGAGGGTAACTACCTATTATCTCGAAATATAATAGATATATACTTCTAGCGATTATACTACTAATACTATACTAATAAGATTAAAACATATAGCGTAAGATAGTATAAATAAAGTATAGTTATTCTATATAAATAGTATAGTATATAGAGTAGTATTCGTTATACTATCGTCGTCGTCGTTAGTATTTCTCGAAGTTAGAACTCGAATTGCGATTTCTGCCTTAGGCCTAAGTGCGAATTAACCCCGAGATTCCGAGTCCTATCCGAAATTCGAGAATTTCGAGCGACGGCGACGATAGTGTAACGAGTAGTACTCTATATACTATAATATATATAACGATCGATAGTCCTATAAAAAGGCTATTTTTTGATATATATATCTCGATAGATTATAACTAGAATCTCGAGGATTAGTCGAAAGCGCTATTCTACGTAGATTCTCGCGATAGGTGATTGCCCTCCCCAGATCTTCCCGACCCTTTTGCACAGCTGAATAAACCATGTATCAACGCGGGAGTTCTAATAGTGCCTAACCCCATTCCAAGCACTATCTCTCTCGCAGCTCTCTTCGTCTGCCCGCGATCCACTCCGTGGCCTACATTCCACCACAGATGGAAAGCGCGGTCGTGAGACTGCTGCTGTTGGCGGTATGGCTCACTCTGGTTCAGGCACAATCACTACTAAAGGGCGACAACGGAACCGCAGTGCCAATCTGGGCACTTTCTACCAGCATAGCAGGAGGTAAATCTACTCTCTGCAACAAGACCTTTGCCGATGCCAATGGAACTGGAATAATCTCTTTCAACCCTAATGTCGCACAAGGGCCGCAGGCAGGGCAGCCTGACAATCGTTCAGGGAGCACGCTGGCTTCTATGTTCGCGGTAACAGTGGCGAATCCTGGCTTCAGCAACACTTCGAACGACTCTTCTTCATACACTCTTTGGTACAACACGAACGGAGCAAACTACTCCGATGTAAGAACGCTTCTATATTCCGTGTATATCGCTATGCGATGCTGACTTCAGTTTGCGCTGCTTAGGACTATGCTTTGGGATACGATGTCTGCGCTATAGCTGGACTCTCCTTGAACTACAATACCCAGCTCAGAGGGCAGACAGACGATGGCACTTGCTCGTCGACATTGGACGAGCCTTGTATTTCTGCAATTAAGGCTTTCGCGGCACAACAAGCCGCATGGCTGACAACCCCATCACCAGGACCAAACAGCAACCTCACCAATACTTCACTTCCAGGAATATGCCGTACCCTTGCTACCGAAATCTCGAAAAACATTCCGCAAGAATGCTCATACTTCTTCCAGGATAGTCCGGCCGCTATTGGCTGGCCTCTGACGTCCTACGGTGGCTCGTATGATACAGCATTGTTCTCAGACTGTACCATGAATGGCACATATTACAACATGTTGGGAATCTTCAATAATGCGTCAGAGGCCGTGTACGATGCTTGGACTCGAGCAGTCACACCCGTGCTTGGCGTATGGATGCCTGTAGCCTCGTACTCACAGACTGGATCGGAAGTGACCATTGCTGAGACAGTAGCTGAACTGGCTTGCGGACGCGTCGACACCATCACAGAGGGCAGCTATCAGCCGCCTGCTGCACCTTCGCCTACGCCCGTAGCGTACAATTCGACGTCCAACGCGAGCAATAGTACAAGTGATTCGAACAATGGCACTTCGTCATCGGACAATGAAGACAATGGTCTATCAGGAGGAGCAATAGCTGGAATAGTCATCGGTGTGGTTGCTGGAGTCGCGCTGATACTTGGAGCGGCGTGGCTGTTGCGGAGACGTTCAAAGAGAAAACGACAGGATAATGGCGAAGGGCCTTTGACAGAGGTCTCTGGCGAACAGAGCCGACACGAGCTTGGAGGTCAGGCGAAGGGAGAACTGCCCGCGGATGGACCCAGAGAGAAATTTGGCAGACAACTTTCGGAGCTCGAAGGAGAGAAGCCGGGCGAGCTTGAGGGCAGTCACGGTCGGAACCCAGTTGAACTGCCTACGTAGCCTGCCAGATTGAATAGAAATGCATCAATGGTGATATCAGGCAGTCCTCCAATGAGCGCAAATGGGGCAAGGTAAGGCGGAGGAAGCGAGACCTGGTGATATGTTGATGCTGAGCTCAGTAGCTAAAATGGTGGTAGACGAGGATATCACCATGTTCTTCGCAAGGCATGGAAAGCGCCTTCCTAGAACCAGACCTGAAAGCAATGGGTATAAGGGTCAGCAATGGTCTACAGGATGGGCACTCCGAGACATGGCGCTGACACAGTGCTGCCATCCCTAACACCGCTGGCTCAATTCTCCACGTTCGCTCGGAGTCATGCTTTATACACAAGGGCATACTGACGGTGCAGCGGTCGTGCTCTTGCATGTCGGCAGCGGCTACTGCCGCTCGCGACATGGGAAGCAAGTGAAGGCAAGAGCGACGGCAAGAAGTGGCTACCAACGATTCACTTTCTGGCCCGGCATTTCAAGCACAAAAGAAGTCTAAGCACTCTCCATACACTTCCATCTCCGGAATCTCAGCACACACGAACAGCAAAGATCAGAACTCTGAAATAGAAGACTGGCTCGTCCGCTCCTGCTAGCAACAATACAATCGCGACAGCAAAGCTAGTTCCGCTCAGCCCAGTTTCGCGCCACTAGCATCTGCCCCGACTAGATCAGAAACCATGAAGCTCCGCTCGAAGACAAGGGCTTCCGCCGCCAACACTGCATCTACCAGACCCGCACAGAATACAGCATCACAGCTTCTCGCTGTTCTGTCGCAGCACGAAATGCTCACTACTCTCTGCGAAAACCTCTCGAGTGCAGACATTGTGCATCTGGGAGCCACTTGCAAGGAGGCGAAGACTTACGTCCTCGACTCGCGTACCATCTTCCAGCAGCTCAAGGGCAATGCCATCTGCGACGGTCGTGGACTCGTTGCCAGGCAACGCGTCTTTGGACACGATGTTGGAGGCGATACATGTCTTGCAGGCTCTGAGAGGCCTTGCACGGACTGCGGCGCCATGGTTTGTGAGGAGTGCCGCTTCCACATAGACTACGACTCACTTCCCCTACCCGGCATGGATGCTGGAGAGGCCAAGTATCTTCTCGAAGAAGAACACAAGATGGCTGAGGTATTTCTGGCAATCGGCCATGAAGACTTCATGGACGGTACGAGGGAACTTGCTACGTACATTGAGGCTAACAAGGCTTGCGAGATGTGGCAAAATCGTCTGAAGCGATTTTGCAAAGCACATCACCCACTGTCCTTGACGGACTTCAGGAGACAGCACCCGTGCTGTGGCGCCGCTGGCCCATCCCAGAACGACGGAGGATTCTTCGAGCATTTTGTGGGAAACAGATGGCTATGCCTGCCGTGCTTCTTCCTGGAGGAAACCAAGACTGTGGAGGAAAGCCAGCGGAAAGTTCTAAGCCATCACTCGTACCATGATACGCATTGGTACACGCGGCAGGAGATGTGTGAGTGTGGGCAGCTCGTAGACCAACATTCGACCGAGGTGTGCAAGTATTGTGGCCACGTCACTGGCTATTACTTGGATTTTGAGCGAAAAGAGATCCTGCCGGCTATCTTGAAGCAGCTTGGCCATGAGAAGAAGGAGGAAGGAGAGCTGGCGGAGATCTATGCGCAGCTCGGATGAGCCGAAAGTTCCAACAATAGGGAGATTCCGAGTTACTCAAGGCCAGGACCATGACACAGGCTGGCACTAAAATGATGGCAGCGTTATCGTGATAGCTCGACAGACCGAGGGAGCTGGAAGTAAAGTGTTTCTGTGTGGCACGACGCAGATCGATGTACAATCGGACAAAATGCAGATATCTCCAAGGACCAAGTAGCACACTCAATTGATGCACAGCGTTAGAGCCGTGTAGTCAGCCTTATCCCTCAGCACACTAACCAACATAATCACGTGCCAAAGAAACAATGTCTTACACCTGACACCTTCACCTCAAAATTCTGAAACGGGTCATTCGAAACACATACACATCCGCATCAGGTCACTTCATAGACCAATGAACACCTGCTCGAATCCGCCTGCCATACTAATCAAGTACACAAAAAGTGCCCCTTCTCAGTCATGGCATCCCTTAGCTCCTGCTGTCTTTATCCCCATTTGCCCTCTCAAAAATGTCTTCGTCTGCTGGCTTCACCTCCACCAGAGGACCTACAAATCCTTATCCCTACCATAACACCCGTCCTCATCCTCATGCTCGTCATCATCACGATCCACGACACGTACATTTTGCAGATGATTTGACGCCATCGGCTTTGACACTGCGGATTAAGCTGGGACCAAATACTCGTCCGACAGCAGTCATCAAAATCAGTATCTACTTCGAGGCAGGCCTTTTGCCAAGAATCCGGGTCAAGACCAAGCGGCCGAAGGATAGGAGGAGAAGGCGGGTTTATGTTGACGATACTCCACTGAGATATTGAGGAGCGAGCTGGAGCAAAAGGGCAAATTCATGCATTCGAGGTCATTCATCATGGGTATCAGCTTGTCGTCATTCCTGTCGATCCAGCACGAGTTCAACTCCTGCCTCCATAGTGCAAAGCACAAAACAATTGATCCTCAACCAAGGCCCACTCCGACATTGCTTTTAACTCATCGGCCGGTGGCACCGTCGGTTCTTGGATCAGCGCCACCATTAGCTGGCTCGTCCGTGGCACCGCCAGTCAAATAGTCGGCTCGCTCGGCTTCCTCGTACTCGTTGATCAGGTCCATCACTATTTCTCGCGACGTATCAAATTCCGCAAATCCGTCTCGGAAAGGCTCGTGGCGTTTGTACTGCTCTAAGAAAGCGTTGCGTTTCCTTAACCTATCATACTGGAAGACAATGCGTTTGAACAAAGTGGCGATTCCGGTGTGGTTGGCGAGCATGAGGCCAGATACACGAGGCGGCGCGCGGGTCGTATAGGGAGGCTGTGTGTATGGAGAAGTCCTGGTCAAAGCGACTTGGATGCTTGCTGGTCCCCACGGGATGAAGGAGGCAAGGTTCCTTTCTCGGATTCGGAGCAGCGATTTGTGTACCTGGGACATGTCAGTAGCGATTCGGCTGTCACAACACAGACTGCTTACATCTGTTGGGTCTGCCTCGCCCATGATAATGTTCAATATGGAGATATAGCAGCTGTTCTTGCTGGGCTTGGCAGAAACCATCTGGTTCTTGGGTTGCAGGAGGCGTCTCATGACATCCAACACAGTGGTCTTCCGCACCGTTCTTGCAGCTTCCACATTGTCACCTGTGAAGGGTGTATAGCTCGTCTGCAAAAAGTGGCATCTCGGAGTCGGTATCAGACTCGCCACAATGCCAACAAGGTCGTTGTGCATGTATCCTGGATATCGCAAGGTCGTGGTCGCTGCTGACATCACAGTGCTGACGAGTTGATTAGTCTGCTCGAAAGACGGCTCCTGGACATGGAGCGTATCTGCTGCTATGCGAGATAGAGCGCCGTTGTCCAGCACAGTCACCGCGTCGGCATTCTGGGTCAGTCTTCGTAGCGCGAGCAGTGAGTTGTATGGTTGAACGACCACATCACCAGCATTTTGCGTATCGGGGAAAACAGAGTAGGTCTGTATCAATTTCTTCGGAAAGCGGTCGTTCAGTCGCTCCAGGAGGAAAGAGCCAAGGCCTGACCCTGTACCGCCTGCAATGGAGTGCAGCAGCATGAAGCCCTGTCGCCACTCAGTATACTGACATTTGGTATCGCGAACATGGCATGTCAAACCTCAAGGCTATCACTTCCGTCTGCTTCGCGATCAATCATGTCCAGCACTTCATCCTGCACCTGCCCTCCCATATCGTATCCTGCTGCCCAATTGTTGCCCGCACCCGTGCCCTCTTTATGAATGTAGAAGTTCTCTGGGTTATAAATGTTCTTATATGGCCCAGTCTGGATGCCGTTAATCACTCTCGGTTCCAGGTCGAGGAGGATCGCTCGTGGTATGTAGCGTGTATCGTCGGACTGGTAGAAGAACACATCTTTGCGGTCACCGCCTTCGGTCGCAAAGTCTGCAAGATTGCCATTCTGATCGATTCCATGCTCGAGGCATAGTTGCCGCCAGAACTGTGAGCCGACTAGCAGTTGTTGTCAGTATACGATTCGTTTCGCCCTCGCTTTGGAGCGTTACACACCGCTGTTGCCGCACTGGCCTGCTTGGAGCGTGATGATTTCACTGTCGTCGCGTCAGTCAGCAAGCAACGGTTAGTAAGAGGTGCACGAGAGCATACCGCGGCATCGTATGGACAGGTCATGCGCGTTGCGTGAGATGTTTCTCGAGGAAAGTCAAATGGTCAGGGACGACGCGATGGAGGGGCACGCAGCGCGTTTCTGCCAAGCCCTCCGCTTCGCTTTCACATGTTACTGCTTGTACGAACTCATCATATACACAATGCTAATGTACTTTTCCATAACCTCCCAGCGCCTGCGCTTGATATATGTATACACTCTATGCTCTCTTCGGAATCTTCTCTATCAGACTCGTGCTCGACTTCGAATTCAGCCTCCTCCGGAACAACCAGAATAATGCTTGAATCATAATATATATTCGCATGATTTCCACCAAAGATCGGAAGCCCACAGGTATCTTAGGCTCCTTGCTGTACTCATCAAATTTGTCGCAAACATCCAGGAACATGGGCGGGTCGTCTGTGATGACTCCATCGAGTTTTCTTCGGATGCACCATTCCATTCGATCTTTCGCATTTACAGTCCAGGCCATCGTCTGTCGATGATACTTCTTCTGACAGTCATCGATGAAACTCCTTCCGCCAGGCGCCATCAGCATAGGCAAAAGGATGCTGAAGCCAACATTTGGGCTCGAGAAAAAATGCCGCGCATAGGATATTTTGAAGCCGATATGAATAACTGAAAAGCCAGGCAGATACCGTGCTGCTAAAGGAAGGTATTTGGCGGCCCACAAGCCCAAAACGATTCGCTCACTCCATGGCTTTCCCAGAGACGGCGGAGCTTCCTCGATGGTTGAGCCAATGAGTCTCATGATGTCGTCTGCGTTGTTGTCGAGCTTGATATCAAGACAGATCCAGATCTCCTCCATACCAGGTCTGGATAAGCAGTCGAGAAGGTCTTTTAATCTCGGCATAGGCACATGGGGTGCTGCCAGCGTTCTGAGATCTTTGATTTCGTCCCAGTTCTTGTCAAGGATCTTTTCATTCTTGCCGAAACAGCGCTTCAAGGTAGCATCATGGCTCAGAACAACGACATCGTCCTTTGTCAGATGCATGTCTGTTTCGATTGCATCTGCGCCAGCTTCGATGGCCCTCTCAAACGACAGGATCGTATTCTCCGGGTACTTTGCCTTGTAACCACGATGCGCTATGCATTGTGGCATCTTACGCTTGCGCTTGTCTCTTTTCGCCATTGCGAAGCTGGAAATCGGAAAGACCGTATCGTCGGTCAATGTCACTGGAGAGTCGAGTTTCTCTACACCTGGCTGAACGACCATAGGAGGAATCAGCCCTGGCAGAGGTGTTGGCGACGGTGCTGCCTTAGATTCGCGAGCCGCCATGTTGCTAATAGTCACTAGACACCTCCGTAGCAGGGCCGTGATGCGGAAGTCCAGTAGCCGGTGCTGTCTCCGAGCGATGTTGCCCACCTTTTAAGACACCATCTCGGACCCGAAATCGCTGCTAAGGCCAGCCAGCGAGTGAAACGAAAGTCAAGGGTGAGTATGGTAGGAAAACATGCAGGTTCTGAAGGTATCATCACACCCACTCGGTCTGTTGAGTGTCCGAGGTGGCCCGCCTTCGTTACGTTGCAAACAAGCCATCCAGCAGGTGCAAGCCACACTATCCTTTTAAGCTCACACCAATCCTCTTGAGCGAATTCGAAAGATCGGGTCTCCTCGTTTGGCGGGCCGTGATGCAGGAGCCGCCCATTCTGACAAGTCGTCCTCCGCAAAGGGCAAATCTTAGAGAGTTTGCAGATGTTTCGAAGCTGCTTCGTTGTCAAGAGCTGCCATATGCGACACGCAAGTTTCTCAGTTCGACCGGGGCCGGGTCTTGTCGTCCAGGATGCTGCCTTCGATCACACGCCATTTGAGCGATTTACCAGGGTAACGATTATGCTTACTAGTGAAGCGTGAGTTTAGCCTTGTGATTCGTCTTCTGCACGGCGCGCACAGTGCGAACCGCGTGACGACAAGCTTTTCGGACTTTGGCTTGCATGGTCGCACGAGAGCCACGCTGTGTACCGTATACTGTACGTCTACCTCACAGCTTCCACCATGCTCAGGTCTACAAAAGCAACGACGATATATCATTTCTGCATACCACCCGGCCAAGATTGAGGCCAAGCCGATGAGCTTGACACAGCTCTCACGTGCAGCCGACGTAGGACAGGCTTCGTCATCTTGCATTCAGGTTGGACGACGTAGACTGACAGCAGATCTACTCTCAATAAGGCAATTGCGATTGTGCAGACAAGTTTTTGGGTAGGAACAGAAAGCATATGTTGAGACACTGCGCCTCGCAGCGTCAGCTATAAGTACAGGTCTCACCAGCCTCTCCTTCCCATATTATACTACCAGCCTGAGAGCAGCCTCAGAACCGACCTAATATCCAAGTACAACAGCAAGGCATTTGCCAAACAGCAACCTAAGCACATAGGAAAACACTTTCAAAGATGACGACCATTGTACCTCCGGCGCTTGCGCCATTCCAACCACCGCTCGGTCCTCAGCCAGCAAGTCCAATCCTCTACAGCGCGAATCAAGTCGTCCTACGCATGAAAGAGAAAGTCTGGTCTTTGAGCGGCGATGACTTTACTGTCCAGACAGTGGAAGGAGCACACATAATGAAAGTCAAGGGCAAGCTCGTATCTATTCACAACAAGAAGAAGTTTGTGGTAAGTACATATTTCATCTTCGAGCCTGGGAGCTTTACTGAACCAATTGGCAGGACATGCAAAACAACGAAATCTTCACCCTCTCCGAAAAGAAATTAAAGCTCAACAAGACCTTCCACGGCGAGGCACCAGGCGCCCACAACTTCGAGATCAAGGGACATTTTTCACTGGGCTCAAGTAAGAGTACCGTAGAGTTCGTCAACAACTCGGATCGAACGACAGTAGAGCTGCAAGTCAAAGGAGACTGGTTCGATCGTACTGCAAATATTAGTCTGGGTGATCGCGTTGTTGCACAGATAAGCCGAAGCTTCTTCAATGCTAGAGAGGTGTTTGACGACAAGCAGACTGTGAGTGTAACTCGATGAGACATTTGAGCATCTACTGACAATTGATAGTACTTCGTGACCGTGGCACCAAATGTGGATCTCAGTTTGATAGCAGCTGTCTGTGTCTGCCTTGATGAGCGTGAGAATGACTAGAGAAGGATAGACTAGTGAGAAGCAGTGGGCGACATTGTTTTTTACACAGCCCCAGAAATTCAACCACCATCATAAACTTGTGCAACTGTGGTCCGACAAGAAATCTGCAAACTCCGTAAACGCATGCTTCTGCCCCTTGGCTGTGCGGATCACATGAGCTAGGCTCTTCCCAAGTAGAGTGTGGTATTTCTCTGAGGTGATAGAACGAGGTGAGCATGATGCTCTTTACAGCTGCTGACTCTCGAAATTGGCTTGGTGATACACTAAGGACAAGATGGCGTACGAAAAGCGTTCATTAAAGATCAGACATGAGTGCATTTCAACGTGAGCATAGTCATAGACTCGTCCTGTTCCTCATCTCGTAACGTGTGGATAGGTTGTACAATCACGGATGTGACGCTGAGAGGTTTCCATCCTCTCTTGAGTAGAAGCGTAGTTGTTTCAGCGATCGACGTCATCCTCCTATTGCTGGTTCAGATGCCCTCCTCACTCCTCGTCCTCATCTGTGTATTCGTCTGTGTACTCATCCTCCGAGTCGCTGCTCACATCATCTAGCTGCCGCTCCAGCGCGTGGAACGCCGCAAGTGGATCTTCCCCAGTTCCTTGAGCGTTGACAGCAGCTGAAGCGTTACTACCTTCAGCTTCCTCTGGCCCAGACTCCTCATCCTCTCCCTCGTCCTCAGTCAAGATAATCTCATCGACATAACGACGCAGCAGAGTCTCGAGTAGGATATCCAGCATAGCGTTGTCGTTCTCGTAGAGGAACTCCCACATCTCGTCGTCTGCTTGGACGATATGATCTTCTTGGGTGGTCAGCGTCTCGATGCTCTGGACCACGATGTCTGTAACAGTGTGATCTTCCATATCGGCTCGAAAGGCCACCACCACAGTTCTTCGGGAGCTAGGATGATCGAGTAGCTGTGCCAGGAAAGGTGGTGGCATGATGATCGTGTTACGGCGAAGCTCCTGCAGGAGAACGTGGACAGATACAGTGATCGTATGCAAAGGCCTGTCTCCAATCTCTTGGGTTGTCTCCGCGACAGCGTGTTGCGGCTCGTCGTTGTTGACAAGAGCTTCTTCTCTCTGATTAAACATATGACGGAGCTGAGGCATTGAGCGATCATCAAAGCCAATGTTGGGGCCGAAGTCGTTGTCACTGTCGTTGCCTTCATCCTCGTCAAGTTCTCCCAAGTCTGATTCATCGGCAAACTCTGCGTCGCTGATCAATTCACCATCCGTGAGTTCCTCCGCCGCCTCGAGCTCGTCATCAAAAACAGCATTGGTGTCATCAGGCTGGCCAAATCGTGGATGGTTGTCATCTCGCGCCCAGTGACCACTATCTGCTTGGGCTTCCTTGCCGCAGAGGAAGCAGAAGTCGGTCTGGCATTTGGGGCAGACCAAATGATTGCAACCGGATTTGAGGGCGTATGCCTCCGCACATGATGGACGAGGACAGAACTGAACATCCTTTCCAACTTTCTGACCCAGCTTACCCTGCATGTAGGCGCGGTCGATCCTCTCGAACGTGCATTCATGACTAGTGCTTGAACCGTGGTAGGGGAAGCCACATCTACCGCAGAGGTCACCGAGACATCGATAGCAGGTGACCATCTCGGATGGGTCCTTTCGCTCACATGCCACCGCGTTGCAAAGCTCCATTTGTTCGCCATTCAAGGCTGCACGCGCTTGAGCTGCCTGATCCAGGGCAACCGATTTGGGAGCAGAAGCGCCTAGTGCTGGTGCGTCGGAAGAGAGCATAATGTGACGACAAGGTACCTTGTCTACCACGCTGTACTCCATCTCGCGCCGTTGGAAGCGTTGAATGTAGGGTCGGCTAAGGAATGGGCGAAAGTCCGAGACCTTAAGACCTTGCGGGACAGGGTATGCTGCTTGAGCGCGCATCGCATTGTCGAAAAGGGGGATGATGTTGTTCACAATGCAGTCGAAGCATACGTTGTCGTTCAGGCTCTGGACGTAATGGAATTTGAGGTCGCTGCTTGCATCTTCGCAGATGAGGCACTTCTGCTCGTGGTCCGATGGCGACATGTTGGTAACGGTGCTCGAGGTGGCTGTTGCTGGTCTGCGATACGTTGGGTCCTCAGCTGCTGTTTTTGCAGTTGGGAGAAGTCGCACGATCAGGAGATGTTGGCAAGCTCGCGTGCCTTGGGTAGCTGCGCGTAAGGCCCGAAAGGTAATCGAGGACGCAAGTGACTTGAAGGATAGGCAGCTCTTTTGGTTGTGCGACAGAAACGCTTTGTGATGCAGCACTGTTTCGGTAACGGGAGAAGAGCAGAGGTTGCTTGAGAGAGAAGGGCGAGAAGTCGGAGATGTTGCGGTGGCTCGGTAAGAGAGGGAGGTGCAGCAAGAGGTGCGGTCAGGGTCGCAACCGTAGCTTTAGCCCATGTTATTGCATTAGCGCGCTTCGTCAGTGAAGTGCAAGCGAACCTCGCCATGATCGTGTTCAAGCTATAAAATATCAGTCAAGGATATACGAAATGAAAGCATGCGCAGAGAAGACTGGAAAATGAACGCGAAGGCGAAGAGATCGATTTCTGCTTATATCTGGATATTCTGTCAGCATGTCTCTGCTCAAAGCAAGCAGAGAACAAAGAACTTGCGACCAGCACAAGGTCGACGATGGGGGAAGTTGCTTACCTTTATTCTAACCAGGTCTACTGCAGCATGAGGATTGGATGCTTGCAACGACAGCATAGGGTGAGTGTGTTATCACTTCATGTCCATCACCATCTCGTTTAGGTCCATCTATGTTTCCACTGTAATCGTCCTGTCGCGGAACATGGTCGTCAGGACCCTTTTCAACAGGATGCAGCCGTTCGCACATAATTGTCGGAAGAGGAGACAGATCCGGGCATGCTGCTCCTCATCGTCTACCTCGTCGTCCCAACCAAGCTCGATATGAGCCTCAAGAACAGAGGCAGTCGAGAAATCAATATCAAGGGTGATTGCTATTTCCATGAGTTGATCGGCAGCTTCCAGAAAGCTTGTGTCTACGCCGGCTTCTGAGAAAGCGTTGAAGCTGCGTCCAATGCTTAAGAAAAGATACCATGGTCGAAATTCGGCCTCCCGCTGTGATACGAACCCGTGGGACGGAAAGAGCTCCATGAGGAGCCCGTTATCTCCCGGCTCAGATTCATCGTCCGCGCCCTCGGAAATATCATCGTCGATGAATTGTCCGTACATGTCGACCATCGGCATAGGAAGATCAGTTACAGCTTGATCTCGGAAGGCCATCAACACTCTTTCGCCACTAATTTGACGACCAGCGACAGCCGGTGAATTGAAGTAGGCACGGATCTGGCCCTCCAACAGCGATGTCTGAGCTGCAGATGCATCGGACTGTTGCCGAAATGGAGCAAGTCCGACGAATTGCACTTCAAGCCCGTCTTCACTAAAGTCAGCTATGAACTCGACATCCTCTGGAATTCGAGCAAGCCAGGGTATGTTTTGGACGGAGAGCTGCAGTCTGTCAGCCAATGCATTCCGGAATGTCGGTACGAATATGTTGGCGGCCATGAACATTCTAAATGGGCGTCCTTCGACGGACTCCATTAGACGTTGGAGAGGTATTCCTCCCACGAACCTTGTAGGAGATCCATCATATCTGATAGGACCACCATTCGAGGGCCAACGCGGGCATTTGCCTGTTCCAAAGGTCCAATGGCCACTATCATCGGTGGCAGCCTGTCCGCAAGCAAAGCAAAAGTCTGTAGAACATCGTGGACACTTGGCATGGTTGCAGCCATCTCCCTGTTCATAGAAGCTCTTGCAGTTTGGGCATTTCTGACCACGAAGATTCGCGCCTGCAAGCGGATCAACAGTCTGTTCCTGTGTTAGAACACACTGCGAAGGATTCAGATGTACGTTAGCCTGCTCGGCAGAGTAGTGCAGTCTACCGCATCGCCCGCATAGCAGGCCCCAACAACGATAGCAGAGTTGAGTAGTGCTAGCCTCTTGCCTTGAACATGGAGCTGCACCGCAGGGCTGAATCTGTGTTCCTTGAGCGTTAGCAATAGCGATATCATCTGGACAAAGAGCTAGATTCTTACCAGTGATACCGCCCCTGGGTGGTGCCGTTTCCGATGCTATCATGTGTGTGCAGTATACACGAGTCTCGCCCATGAGGTACTCTTGTTCGATGCGTTCGTAACGATTCACAAATTCTTGGCCAAGTAGTGACACGAAGTCCGCAGCCTTAGGTCGAGCATTGTTTGCTTTGAGCTGGAGCCAGTCGTCTTCGTACTCCAGAGCTGCGTGAAATCGAGGAATCAGGATATTGGTGGCACAGTCTCGACAAGATATGTTGCCGTCAAATGTGATTACGTCTGCCACTGGGACAACGTCATCGCAGCAAGGGCAGTTGATCGTTTGGTCAGGCATGGCGTTATGCGGAAGCTGTGTTAGAAGATCGTCAGGTATACTGGGGTGAGTGAATGTGTGGTCTCGTATCGTCCCGCGATACTAGAGTGAGTTGAGTTGCGTGAGTTAGTGAACGAACGTCAATTAATCATGACCGTGGTGATATATATGAGCACTTTCACAACGAAGCATTGTGAATCGTGCTTTTTGTCCGCCGCTTTGTCCCTAAATTCATCGTGACAAAGATCTCCTTTGTGACATACTGTCATGCTGTGTTGCGCTCGGGAGCATGGACCGTCAACTTGCTGCATATTCCGCCTGTTATCGAGCATCCACAGTAGTGCATTTGTCTTGTTGTCGAGTGCAATAGGCATTGCACTACCGCACCGTGCGGCCATAGTTGGCTTGATCTCGCTCTCCAAGATCTAGTAGCTCGAGCACAGAGTGACAGGTTGCGCTGAAGCAAGTCACTCCCTCCTAACGGCTATGATAGTGCCAATGACAAGGAAGGCGTGAATGGCGCCCAACGCAGATTGTGGTTTCCGTGCAGCCCTCTGCGCGCTCCTACATGCCTTCTTCCTATGGTCTGACTTTTCCTATTTGAGACGCTGCCTTGTGTGTCCTTAATGTCTTATGATGTCCATGCTCTTTCTTCATTCACCGGGTCGTTGAACACCTGAGCATTCACTCGAGATCTCTTGGTTAAATGGTCCTGCAGTGCGCGTTCGTAGAGAGACGTCCGTGCGCAGACGAGCCGCTTGGCGGAAACTCCACATCCTGTGTGTACCTTCGATTACAAGGCAATCTTGCTTTCTGTCATCAGCACAAGTAAGTTCTTTCTCACGAGAAATCGCTGGATAGTACTGAACACTTTTCGATTCGATCCCACAAGTCATGATGGCCGCGGCAAAGCCCTTTGTCTTGCGCTAAAGAGCTCTGCAGCTACCTCCGAATGAGCTACAGTGGCCGAGCATCGCGATCTCGAGCGCACCCGTGTTGCACTGGACTTCAAAACAGCATGAGGACATGAATTGGACAATCTGATCAGCGAAGAGAGGCTTTCACGGCCATTCTGGTCCTGGAAGAAGCTGGCAGTAATATCTTCACTCGCCTGGGAACATCCATGCGCGCTAGAGAGCGGAAAAACTATCGGCCGACTACAGACATATCGGACCTCTTCTCTCGAAGTTTGAAAGCCGCAACAACAATACGCCTAGAGCATGCTCCTCGTCGCAATCAAGCACAGCGATACGCTCAGCGTAATTGCGATGCATCACGCGATAATGGAAGCTGCGGAAGCGGTGAGCTGGCAAGATAATAAGCCCAATTTCCTCTTGTTCTCTTTCTCTTCCTTTCGTTCCACTTTCTACTGCTCTCTTACTCTTCTTGGAGATCTTGCACGGCTACACACAAGACGAATCCGGTCAGCCTACACACAATCTGCCTCAACTCTAGCCCACCCGAACAGCCGTCCACACTGTAAGTCTTTCCCATTCGACCTACCTCACTGTCTGTATTCAGTGCACTGCTATGCAAGCACGATACTCGCAGTTCAGCGTTACGGTCGAGCTCAGAATCTCGCTGTACTCTTCTCACACTGACTGAAATACAGCCAAGTTATCACCATGGCACCTCATGCCAACGACTCCGAGGGCTATGCCACTGGCCTGACCGCTGCCGAGATTGGTGTTGCTGTTCCACCTTCGGCAGAGTTCACAGTTGACGCATCAAACGTCATCTACAGTGATGCAGACATCCAAAGCAAGTACCGCTATCACACCACTCAGGTGAAGCGTGTCGACGGCAAGTTCGTTGCAAAGCCACATGAATCTGTCTACGATTTCAAGACCCAGCGCCATGTCGGCAAGGTCGGTGTCATGCTTGTCGGACTTGGCGGTAACAACGGTACCACTGTTACTGCTGGTATCATTGCCAACCGCCGCAAGCTCACTTGGGAGACTCGTGAAGGTCCACGTGCAGCCAACTACTACGGCTCTGTAGTCATGTCCTCTACCACCAAGCTCGGCATTGACGAAGAGACCGGTGGCGATGTCAACATCCCATTACAGAAGATGCTCCCAATGGTCCACCCAGACGACCTCGTCATCGGCGGATGGGACATCAGTGGTATGGACCTTGCCGCAGCTATGGACCGTGCCCAGGTTCTGGAGCCGACCCTCAAGCAACTCGTCAAGAAGGAAATGACCAACATGAAGCCTCTGCCCAGTATCTACTACCCAGATTTCATCGCCGCCAACCAAGAAGATCGAGCCGACAACGTCATTCCAGGAGACAAAGCCTGCAACGAACACGTCGAGCACATTCGCAAAGACATCCGTGACTTCAAGTCCACCAACAACCTCAACAGAGTCATCGTCCTCTGGACCGCGAACACTGAACGCTACGCTGACATCATTTCTGGCGTAAACGACACCTCCAAGAACCTTCTCGAGTCCATCGCATCTGGCCATTCTGAGATCTCTCCATCAACAGTCTTCGCAGTAGCCTGCATCCTCGAAAACGCCCCCTTCATCAACGGCTCACCCCAAAACACCTTCGTACCAGGCTGCGTAGCCCTAGCATCGGAACACAACGCCTTCATCGGCGGCGACGACTTCAAATCCGGACAAACAAAAATGAAGTCCGCACTCGTAGACTTCCTCATCAACGCAGGCATCAAACTCACATCCATCGCGTCCTACAACCATCTCGGAAACAACGACGGCAAGAACCTCTCCTCCCAAAAACAATTCCGATCAAAAGAAATCTCGAAATCTAACGTCGTCGACGACATGGTCGCCGCCAACAACGTCCTCTATGCCAAAGACGAACACCCAGACCACACAGTCGTCATCAAATACATGCCTGCCGTTGGAGACAACAAACGTGCATTGGACGAATACTACGCTGAGATCTTCCTCGGAGGTCATCAAACCATTAGTATCTTCAACGTTTGCGAGGATTCCCTCTTGGCATCACCTTTGATCATTGATCTGGTTCTAATCACAGAGCTCATGACGAGAATCCAATGGAAGAATGATGGAGAGACAGAGTACAAGAATTTCCATTCTGTGCTTAGTGTTTTGAGTTATATGTTGAAAGCTCCTATGACTCCGACGGGAACTCCGGTTGTTAATGCGCTGGGAAAGCAGAGGAGTGCGCTTATAAATATTATGAGGGCTTGTGTGGGATTGGAACCGGAGAATGATATGACGTTGGAACATAAGTTGTTTTAGATGTAGATGGGGATTTGCATGGTGGATGGTGGGTTCAACATTATAGAGAAGATGGGATGGCATTTGGGGTGGCGGGTCTAATGATGAGTTTTGTTTTGCATGGTCTGCTTGATAGAAGGTAGTAGCATAGACTGATATTCCATGAATTCTTCAAGATACTCAAGCGTCAATTGACTCTCTTCTTCTGATAAGATACGGGCTTGCCGAAATAGCGGTGTTTTGGTTATAATACATCTGCGAGTGGAGCAGTCCATAATCCTACACAATTACAAAAAGCGCCTGCACAATGCCGCTGAACATCAACGCTTTCATTTGGTATCATCATTCATCATAATTCCTCGATCCACTCCATAAGATCTCTCTACGCCTCTGACGGAGCAACGATATCAAGATGCTCGCCGCCATCTCTGATGACAACCTTCGCGACATCCCCACTCTTGATCGTGCCTCGAATAATCTTGTCTGCAAGACTATTGCCGACTTCTTTCGAGATCAATCGATTGAGCGGCCGAGCACCATATCGTGGATCGTAGCCTTTGTCGCAAAGCCAAGTCTTCACATCATCGCTGACTTCGAGCGAGATGCGTCGATCATCTAGTCTTGCTTGCAATTCCTTTAGTCTGATGTCGACAATGTCGCGGAGCGCCTCTTTCGACAGACGTTTAAAGATGATGAATTCGTCTATTCGGTTCAGGAACTCAGGTGGGTACGACATTTGAACGACGTCCATGACCTGCTTTTTGACATCTTGACTGATCTCGCTTCCCGAACTTTCGTCCGCGACCAAAGCTTCGGCTCCGAGGTTGGATGTGAGGACGATGATAGTGTTGCGGAAGTCGACTTTGTGGCCTTGAGCGTCGGTGAGTTTGCCTTCGTCGAGAACTTGAAGCAGGAGTGTGCTGATGTCGCGGTGTGCCTTCTCGAACTCGTCGAAGAGCAGAACGGAGTATGGCTTGCGGCGAACGGCTTCAGTAAGTTGCCCGGCGTCTTCGTAGCCAACGTATCCAGCAGGACTGCCAATCAATCTCGAGACAGTATGTTTCTCTTGGAACTCAGACATGTCAAAGCGAACGACAGCTGATTCGGTCGAGAATAAGAAGTTCGCCATCTTTTTGCATAGCTCAGTCTTGCCGACACCAGTCGGCCCCAAGAACATAAATGATGCCAGAGGCCTGTTCTCTCCGCTCAGACCTGCTCGTTGCATTCTTACAGCATTGGCTACAGCTGTCAATGCCTCGTCTTGGCCTCGGATTGACTTGCGAAGCGTGTCTTCCATGTGGATGAGCTTCTCGATTTCGCCGCTCATCAACTTGGTCACAGGAATGCCAGTAGCCTTGGCAACCACGGCAGCGATGTCATCCGCAGTGACTGAGTCGTGAATAAGTGTATCGCTCTTTGCCTTCGACTCACCACCCTGATCTTCTGGTAGCTTTTTCTGAAGCTCAGGTATGCGAGCGTAACGAAGCTCGCTCGCCTTGGCGAAATTGCCTTCTCGCTGAGCTTGTTCAAGTTCAACGCGTGCACGTTCTAGTTCCTCCTTCGTGCGCTTGATCTCTTCAATCTCCGCACGCTCTTTCTCCCACTTCTCCATCAATGCGCCGACCTCATCTTGCTTGAGCGTTAATGTCTTCTCGAGCTGCTCTCGTCGCTCTTTGCTGGCAATGTCACTTTCTTTTCGTAGGGATTCCAGCTCGATTTGTATCGTCATAATTTGTCGATCAAGCTCCTGGATGGCATCAGGTTTGCTTTCTTGCTGTAATCGCAGAGCAGAAGCCGCTTCGTCTACCAGGTCAATCGCCTTGTCAGGCAGGAATCGATCGGTGATGTATCGATTACTGTACGCTGCGGCAGCAACGAGTGCACCGTCTGTGATTCTGACTCCATGGTGTACTTCATATCGATCTTTGATACCTCGTAGGATCGAGACTGTATCCTGTACTGTAGGCTCTCCAACCAAAATAGGCTGGAAGCGACGTGCTAACGCAACGTCTTTTTCGATTTGACGGTATTCATTCAGTGTCGTTGCACCACAGCATTGCAATTCTCCTCTTGACAAGGCTGGCTTCAGGAGGTTGCTGGCATCGATACTGCCTTCAGCTTTGCCCAGGCCAAGCAGTGTATGAAGCTCGTCAACAAACAGTATGACACCACCCTTAGCGTCGCCAACCTCTTTCAACACAGCCTTCAATCTTTCTTCGAAGTCACCTCGGAATTTGGCACCTGCGATCAAGCTACCAAGATCGAGTGAAATGACTCTCTTGTCTTTGATACTCTCTGGGACGTCGCCCTGAACTATCCGCTGAGCCAGGCCTTCTAGGATGGCAGTCTTGCCTGTACCGGCCTGACCAATGAGTACTGGATTATTCTTCGTCCTCCTCGATAAAATTTGGATCGTTCGATGTATCTCAGCATCTCTTCCAATAACTGGATCGAGTTTCCCATCTCTTGCTTTAGCAGTCAAGTCGACACCATATTGCTCAAGCGCTGGTTTCTCGGGTTCGCCTCCAAGATTCATTCGATGCGTGCCACCTGGAGGATGTGGCTTTCCACTGGCGTAGCTTCGACATTGCGATATTGATGTTGGAGTTGCTCTCGCTATTGTCGGAAGCAGACTTGATCGTTCGATATGTGTTGCAGCTCGTATTGCGTTTCGTGGTAGAGGGTATCGTACAGAGGCAATGCGCCTCGCAGCGCTCCTCCCTGTAGCAGGTATCATTTTGCAATGCGATGAATGAGTGTGGGACCGGAATAGATGAAAGGTCAATTGAGAAACCTACGTTGACTACAGAAGAGAAGCATTAAATGATATGCATATATCGATGAACCTCTCACGAGATGGTCGAAGCCAGAGAACCAACGAGCAGCTTCGAAGCAAATCCTAGTCGCATACATTCTTTTTCGGCATAGCGCTCCCGCGTGGGCAGCCGAGACTAGTCTGAATCAGAATTGTGAGCAAGTCCCCTCGCTAGAGAAGCATACAAATTTCAACAACACCACCACACAAGCACCTTTTGGACTAAACACTGTCAATTCTACTCCAAAGTCCAGCTTGCATCACACATCCAGAGTCGCACGCATTTACAATGGGTTTCACCGACTTCGTCTCCGACGCAGGCCTCACCAGTACGTCGTCGCTACAGCACCTCCGCCTCCTGTTCGTGAGCTAAGATTTATACAGTCCTTGACAACTGGGTCAAGACTCGCTCATACATCATTGGGTACGTTGACTATTCCTCTTTACACAACGCGTCCCCCTCACGCCTTCCGTGATGAACACAATTTGGTCCGTGTTATTGAGCAGCTTAAGACCCTGCGAATGAAACCATCCAAAGCGCTTGTCGCACCTCTGACTTTTGCCGCAACAACCACAAACATTCTACATTGGCTTCGAATTGGACGGCCACTAACAGTCCACTAGCTATGGCCCATCTCAAGCAGATGTGAAGGTCTTCCAGGCTTTCAAGGAGGGCCCAAAGGTCGAGAAGTTCCCACACGCCTACCGATGGTATAAGCACATCTCCACCTTCGAGCCAGAGTTCTCTCAGCTCCCAGGTGACCCAAGCAAGGCTGCCACCGCCTACGGCCCAGAGTCCAGCGAGCTCACCCTCAACCCAGCAAAGGCACCAGAGAAGGCTGCTGAGGAGGACGATGATGATGATGTCGACCTTTTCGGCTCTGATGATGAGGAGGAGGATGCAGAGGCTGCCCGTGTGCGAGAAGAGCGTTTGGCCGAGTACAAGAAGAAGAAGGAGGGCAAGACCAAGCCAGCCGCCAAGTCTATTGTCACACTCGACGTCAAGCCATGGGGTATGCTCAGACACCATATTCATGCCAAAGGAACACATCACTAACATCTTTGCAGACGATGAGACTGACATGAAGGCCCTTGAAGAGTCTGTGCGTAGCATCGAGAAGGACGGTCTTGTTTGGGGTGCATCCAAGCTCGTTGCTGTTGGTTTCGGTATCAAAAAGCTCCAGATCAACTTGGTTGTTGAGGACGAGAAGATTTCTCTCGATGAGCTCCAGGAGGAGATTGACGGCTTCGAGGACTACGTCCAGTCCTCTGACGTTGCCGCTATGCAAAAGTTGTAGATGGCAGCTTCTGCTCGGATTGACAGCAGGATTGCTGGCTTCATGGCTTGATGTTTTACGACGCATAGACAGTGATACCACAAAAGCAAGGGGCATACAGCTTGCATATGAATGACAGGCAATCACTGGTAGATGCATTATACAATGAAATACTCGTTCCTATCGGAGTTGGCTACCTCCATCACATGAAATAATCTGTCCCTTCCTCCTGCCAAGCCTATGCGGCTCAAAGCTATCGACGTCAACTTAAATGTTCGACATCTCGCGTCTTGCACAAACATCACGCCTTCGAACTCGAAAAGAAACTGTAACACTGCTAAGATGGGCTTCGCATCAAACGTGATCAACATAGCCGGCCTGGTGTTCCTGTCGCATGCGTACGTTGAAAGGCTTCCAATCGCAAATCCGTCTAGCAGCCGCTGCATTTTGCTAACACATTCTACCAACAGAGTCTACAGCTCATACGAACACTCTCTACTCCCGACATCATCCACACCGCCTCCGCCTAGCTCATTGCTCCCACGCGCACTGGACCCTAAAATCAGCATACCGACAGACATTATCCTCGAAACTCTGTTCTCAGTTCTGCTTCTCTGTGTCGGAGTGGTATTAGGCAGCGCAGATCTTAAACCAATACAATGGAATGTTTGGGCAGGGAATCTGGAGAGGAGCAAAGAGGCTCGGAAAATCGAGGAAGTTGGTGTGGGAGGTGGGAACCCGTATGCTGGGCTAGAAGAGAGGAGTGGATTTGCGGACATCAGAGCGCAGAGGAAGGAGTTTGCGGAGTGGGTGAAGGGTGGTGGACAGAAGGCAGTATCGTCGTGATAGAGAAATATGATCATGCCTACCACGTGCATTACTTACAGGCGACCTACGAGATGTCTACAGAATAGAGGACGAGCGTGGCCACTCAGACTGCTCAAAGGATCTTTCCAGCGCCTTACGCTGTCAGAGGATCAGCAAGGCGATGTAGGACACGCGCATGCTAGCGTGAAAGGCTTGTTTCGAGGACCAGGTTCTATCGAGAGATGGCTTGGAGTCGCTCCTTCCTCAAAACACGCGTGAGCTGGTGAGCTTGGAACATCAACGTCGCGAAAACCGCACTTTCACCCATCCACAACGTTGCACTCGGTTGACATCGAAACAGCATCACACAAAATGCGGTCGTCTGCTGCTGCGACCAAGCGCCGGCGCAGCAACGAGATCGCCGCTTCAAGACGTGGACGAGCACGAACAACGTCTGCGCGCTCCCCCAATTTAGCAGACTCTCGACAATCCTCAGTCTCACGTGGCTCATACAACCCACAGTGGCAGTTCCGCAATGCCCTCCCTCGCACGCCTTCATATGCATCAAGCGTCACCTCTCATGGCGGCGCTGGCCGCGATGTGGTAGATGACCCTCGAAGCGTGGCAAGCACGTCGCTCCCGGTCGAGGAGATCGACATCTTCGACGATGAAACCTTGAACGAGATCGCCATGGCAGTCAATGTCACAGATCGTGGTACTGTGTGAGTCTTTTCTAGCATCCGCACATGTTGCTCTCTGTGACCTGGCTGACATCGCATGCTCTAATTCTAGTGGATGTGCCTACTACAATGCAAGAGCAGAGACCTTGTACTTCATGGAAGACGTCCCGCTTGGTGGTGCCGACATTGTCGATGCTTGTACGTAAGACGTTAATACTATTGACTCGGCTAACAGACCGCAGTGAAACTCTTCATTGATCCAACAATGATCCTGACCTCGACAAAGTGCAATGAAGAGACTATCAGTCGTCTCGATCCAGAAATGCGAGACGCTCACCTGAGAGCTGCCTCGGTTGATGGCCGCAGTGACCAGACCAGCCTTCCGTATCTGCTTGAGTGTCGACCGAATGCTGAATTCGGCTACGACTCTGCAAGAAATAAGCTGGTGAATCTTCGCATTGGACAGAATGGAGGACCGACAGTCACTTACACTGTACCTGGAGACGTGATGACCCATGACGACGACTGCCAGTCATCTGATAATGGTTTTCATGGTGGTCAAGCCTCCTTGCTTCGTCTATCCGGCTGGATCAACCTGGAAAGTCGATTGACTGTTGGCTGTGCAGGTGCTGTGCTCGCCTACCTTCAGCGCAGAAGAGCTACTACCTATCTGCCTGGGGATAGAGATGCTGAGTCCATGTTCAGAATTGCCCGAGTTGAGATGTTCAGCCTGAAGGATTCCATGTTCGTCAATGCTGACACTTTACTGTCACTTCAAATCACTACGACCGAGTCACATCCCAATGCCCAGCAGCAGGGACCAGTGAAATCTGGAGGGTCGAAAGAAGGTCTTTCCGTCTACGGCCTTTTCCACCCTCTGGCCAAGACGCAGCAGGGAAGACAAACACTCCGACAACTGTTCCTCCGTCCAAGCATGAACATGGAAATTATCAATGAGCGACACAATACCTTGGGTCTGTTCCTGCAAGTAGAGAACCTAAGTGTCCTCGATCGCCTTTCCAAGACCTTGAAAGGCGTCAAGAATATGCGCATCGTAACGACCAACCTGCGCAAGGGCAACAGTAGCGGACCAGACAATAGAGGCAAGGCGATTCCTGCCTCAGCTTGGTACAGTTTACATGGTTTCCTGTATTGCTGTCTCAGCGTACTGGACGCTTTGGCGGATATGCCTGGAGCTACGCACCTTGCGCTCCACCACAAAGTCGAGGAGAAGGTCGATCGGCAGCGTATCGCAGAAGTCGGCCAATGCATCGCAGAAGTCATCGACTTCGAGGGTTCAAAGGAGGAGAAGCGAACCGTCATCATGCCCGGAGTGAGCGCTGAGCTCGATGAACTCCGACGATCCTGGGCTGGAATCGATGACATGCTTTCTGAGGTCGCAGTGGTCATTGCGAACCTGGTTCCCACTGACATCCGCAGCCAACTCAACGTTGTCTTCTTCCCACAGATTGGCTTCTTGATCTCAATCCGCCACGAAGAAGACGATGTGCCGGTCCCGTATGCTGGGACCGAGGATGATCCTTGGGAGAAAATGTTTCATTCGACAGACGCATCATACTACAAGAATGCTCACATGACGGAAATGGATGAGCAATTCGGAGATATCCACGGCCAAATCATTGACCTGGAAATTGAGATAGTACAAATGCTCGCACAGCGCGTACTCGAGTACGAAGATCTAATCATCTCTTGCTCCGAAGTATGCGGTGAAGTCGATGCTCTCGTCGCTCTGGCCCACGGTGCGAAGCTATACAATCTCGTCCGACCCCAAATGACCAACGACAACATCATCAAGATCAAGAACGGCCGACACATCTTGCAAGAACTCACCGTACCAACCTTCGTACCAAACGACACCTACCTCGTCGGCGGCAGCGGTGACGCTGAACAGGAACCCTCTCCCCACAGATCACGAGACCCACGAACCCAACCGCAACAAGGCCCCAACATGCTCATCCTCACAGGACCCAACTACTCAGGCAAAAGCATCTACCTCAAACAAGTCGCCATAATCGTCTTCATGGCGCACATCGGCTCCTTCATCCCGGCCACCTCCGCAAAAATGGGTCTCACAGATAGAATCCTAACTCGAATCGCAACCCGAGAATCCGTCTCAAGAATCCAAAGCGCTTTCATGATTGATCTCCAACAAGCTTCCATAGCCCTCAACCTCGCTACCCATCGCAGTCTCGTCATAATCGACGAGTTCGGGAAAGGAACAGATTCCAATGACGGAGCTGGTCTCGCAGCTGGAGTTTTCGAACATTTACTCCAGCGCCATCCGAATTGTCCTAAAGTTTTGGGTGCGACGCATTTTCATGAGATTTTCGAATCTGGTTTCTTGACTCCGAGACCGGGTTTGGGGTTGGCGTTTGCGCATATGGAGATTCAACTCGATAAATCGGAGAGGGGAAGTGGAAGACAGGTTACGTTTCTGTATAATCTTCGAAGCGGAAGGAGTACGCAGAGTTTTGGCACGGCTTGTGCGGCGATGAATGGGATTGATCGGAAAGTTGTGGAGAGGGCGGAGGAATTGAATTTGCTGGCGAGTAGGGGGGAGGATCTTGTTGAGGCTTGTGCTAAGATGCCGGAGGGGGAATTGATGGAACTTGAGGATGCTGTGAGTTTATATGAGGTGCAGGTGAGGTTTTGCGTGTTGACTGACTATTCTAACAGGAGAATGTTGCGAGGCGGTTTTTGATGATGGATGAGTTTGAGGATCCGAGGGAGATTCTTGATGAGCTTGTGACGGCAACAGATCTTGGGACAACAAGGGAGAGTGTTACAGAATCGTGAGGATCAGAAGGAGGCGACTTCGCGGGAAGCATGTTGGGGTGGCTTTTTTTCCTTCATGAGAGGATCGCTCGGAGAACAGGACTTCGTGGAAGCATGCATTATGGCACCGCTCAACAGCCTCCAACACAGAAACGACTACCTCAGTTGGGCTGGATGTTGGGATTGTCACCTCGATCAGAAGGCTAGCGAACCTACATGGTCAGTAACTTTAAATCTGTCATGCCATGTGAAACTCTGTCGATCATCCGGAACACCCGGCTAGAGACCTCACTTGCATCAACCCGCCATTAATTACTTCTCTACACTACTGCTCCTTCTCAGGATCACTCTCACTACTCTTCTCCATCGCCGCACCAGCCGCCATAGGGAAAGTCGGAGCAAAATGACTCCTCTCCCGAATCTTCGCACCCTTCAAATAAAACAAAATCGGCATAGGCACGCATGCCAACGCTACACAGCCTAGAAGTGTTCCCGCCCATTGTACACCCATACCATTGATCATCTGGGTCGCGAAGAGTGGGAAACCTGCGCCAGCCAGAGATCGGAGAAATGTGTTGGCTGCGATGGCACTTGCTGCGAACATGAGATATGCGTCGATGAGGTAGTTGAGGCATTGCAGGAAGATGGACATGATGCCGAAACCGGTGAAGAGGCCTGATAAGGTGGGTGCGATCCAGTGGATTGAGGGGTCAAAGCCGGTCCTGTGAGCGAAGGGTTAGTACGATATGAGGATGATTGTCTGGAGCCAACTTACCATCCAAACCAGAACAGTCCCAAAGCGAAGAAGGTACCTCCTACGATGACTGGAGGCAGACGCCATTCTGGAATCGGCATATTGTTGTTCGCAGCCAGCTTCTTGTTGTAGCCAGGTTGCAGGATGATCATGTAAACGCCTGCAAAAATTTCTCCTGTGATCATACCGAAGAACGGCAAGCCACCAACTCCTGGTGTAAACCCGTGGATCTGTTGGAAGACGATCGGGTAGAACGTCAGGAAGAGGTAGAGCAGACCATAAACCAGAGCCATGTAAAGACTGAGCAAGAGGACGATTGGCTCGGTAAAAAGCATTCGCATTGGTCTGCTCAAGTTCTTCTCGAGCAACTCTCGCAAGTCGACTTCGATTTCTTCTTGCTTGGCGTGGATACCCCAGTTCTTCGTTCTTCTCCTTAGATCTGCGGCTTTGTTGACGAGGATGACGGGTGGGTAGGTTTCTTCGAGGAAGACAAGAGAGAGGCCGAGTCCGAGGAAACCCATGATGGCCGTGATATATTCAGTCCAGCGCCAGCCAAGATACGAGGTGACGATAAAGCCACCAATGAATGGTGCCAGTAGAGGCCCTGAGAATACGGTCATACTAAAGACTGTAATCGCAAGACCACGCTGGCGGTTGGAGAACATGTCTGCGAAGACTGCTCCGACACAAGTCAGCGGGCAGGCGCCGAAGAAGCCAGCAAAGAATCGACAGATGAAGATCGTTTGAGTGTCCTTCGCAACCGCCACTGCGATGTTGAAGATTGAGAAGCCGAAGGATGATATCAGCAGTGGCATCTTGCGTCCGTACAGCTCACTTGATGGCGCCCACACGATCGGTCCTGTTGCAAATCCCAGCACGTACAGTGAGACACCTAGTATGCCGACTTCCCTGGATATGCCGAATTGCTGCGCAACGACTCCAGTAGCCGTCGAGAAGATTGAAGATCCGAACGCTGCGGTAAGAGTCACAAATCCCAATGTGATCGCAACAGGAAGCTTCTTCTTCATAGGCCAATTCTGCGCATGAAGAGGGTCATTCGGCCCATCAAACTCAACAACATACTCCTCGCGGTCCGGGAGATCTGGTGGGTATGGCTTGCCGGCGCCGAAAGCAGGTAAAGGTGTCGTCTCATGTCGCGTCCTAGTTCGTGATCTGATACTCTGTCCAACGGTGGCACTATGCTGACTGCGTCCAGTCTGAATCCGGCTTAGAGCTGTAGGATGTCGTTCAAGGTCGACGTCGTCTCGCTGGGTGGCCATCCTCGATACTCCGATTTCTGCTCGTTCTATTGAAACGCTGGACGAAGATGATCCTGAGCTCGAGGTGCTAATTCCAGTCACTGTGCGCTCCAGCGCTTCCCTTCGTTCTGCTTTCTCGACATTACTGGATTCCATTGTCCTGTTCGGTGCTGGACCCGGACTGATACCGAATCTCTCTGGACTGGCTTCTCGTTCTGCCGCAGACATTCTGCGGTCTTCTGGATTCATGGCTGTAGTTCTGTCGTTCTATCCAAGCCGGTGGCAAGATTATCACTTCCGAATCTGCAGGCCTCAGGTGTGCAAAATCGCAATTTCCTCGAGGAGGAAAGAACCAATGTCGATCGAACTGTCCAAGTCCTGTCTGCCACTAATAAAAGTATTATGACCAGATAATTACGTCCTCCGGCTGTCCTCGGTATATTCTAGAAGAGATCCAATCGCTGCCCAAGAGAAAAAATGCTGAAGTTCAAGCTGCGTGCACGGATCGGGAAGGATGTTTATTATAAACAACGCTCTTGCCGAAGTCTCAGACCGAACGAAAACCCTACTCTGAAGAACCAGATTCTGGATTAATCAGACACGCGTGGCCGCCACTTTGGCTCGTCTGGCCACCGGGCTGCGAAGAACTTCTTTCTTCCCTGGCGGATGATGATGATGGTTTGCCTGTTCCTTGTCGGTGCACGGAGCTGATCTGGTTGATAAGGCCGATATGCCGAAGTTTAGGTATGGATCCTGGTCGAGCTGATGGAGAACAAAAAGACCAGAATTGTGAGTCCAAGTCTTGCGATTCCGTTGAAGGCGATGAGCTTCAGAGCTGTATCTTCAGCTCCTCTGCTCTCGGGCGTAAAAGTCGGGATGGCTTGCTTTCTGCGCCCGAGCTGGAGATGCAGCACTCAAAGCGATTCTCGCGATGCGGCTAGCACGGCATCAAGGTTGCTGCCGGCGCATGATTCAGCCAATGACAAAGATGTGAGTGAGAAGGAGATTCGACAAGCATCTGACAGCGAAAGTGCGGACAACGGCGTTTATGGCTTTTACAATACCGGCCATTTTTGACCTGAGCATTCGCGAAATGTCCGAGCAAGATGACACTGGGCAAAGAGGGAACGAAGGTATGCTCTCGCACGAAGTGGCTTCGTGCTTTGTAAGTCTATTTGTGCGCAGCAATCTGACCTTCTCACTTCGAGAAGAGGTACAGTTAGCGTGCTATGCTGTCGTGTGCCGTAACGTCGTGCTACTGTACATTATGCTTGATGTGATGCTTCATGATCTTTGCGACTCCTTATCGCTTCTTCTCTTCCTCCTCTGCGGTCTTCTTGACACCCTTGACGAATGCTTCGACTGCATCGCCACCACCCAAGGGAACACTGCCACCGTGAATGAGACCTCCATTCTCGATCTTCACCTGCAATGCTTCGCCGATCATAGGAAGGCCGCCATCTCGCAGAGCTACCGTCAGCGACCCAAGGCTTTGGTGAAACTGTGGCGATCGCAGCACCCGAGTTAGAATCTCCTTCTTTTGTGCTGTTGATAGAGCTTCAATGGCTGCCTGTGCAGCGGCAGGGCTAGGCTCGGTGCCCGAAGTCGACTCTTCTGACTCCTGGGCGAGGAGAAACAGTTCTGGGGGCAGATATGTACAGAGATTATCGATCTGTTGCGGTGATGCTGAAGATAGATATGCAGTGGTCGTCGAAGAGGGAAGGAGATCGGGTAGTGTCGTGAATGGTTTGTCCTGCCGTTGTGATTGGGGTCCGCTACTACCTCCACTGCCCTTCAGAGAGTTGAGGAAGTTTTGTACGATGGCGTTTGTGTCTTGTGCGCCTGAGGAAGCACTACCTGGGCCATTCGTATTAGCGAGTTCTCAATATTGAAATAATGCGAAACGACACGCAACTAAGAAAGCAGACAATCCATGAGTGTAGCAACGTAGTTTCAGCACTTTCGTACATGATGCATTCTCACAAACGCCGTCTTCCCTGCCTGTACTCGATACAATGAAGCTGCTTCTCTTGCAGCTGATGCATTTCGCCTCCAGCGCCTTGCTTGATAATGATGAGACTTCCAATAACTTACGCTCTGCCTCCGTCGGCACCACCTTCTCTGCTTGCCTCGCCCTCCTCGCGTGGGTCGCCACCGGTAGCATCAGCACCAGCACCACCTGTCTCTTGTCGCTCTAGTGAAGAGCCACCTTGATCGATCTCCATAGCATCCGCATCGCCATTTGGACCAGCACTGTCGTCTCCGTTCCTGATGTCCTGGATCTCACGCTCGACATCAACGCCCTCGCCTTGCAGCAGCGCATCGATGATTTGACCAATCCGCTGATCCCGCTGACTGAACCAGCTCAAGTTTCCTTCGCGTGACTGTGGCTTGCTCTGCATCCAGAAGAAGTGCTTCTGACTGCTGGATGTGAAACGGAGAACAAAGATGCGGCCAGTAGTGGGAGAGTGTAGCTCTTCAGCACCTTGCTCTTTGAGAAGTGGAATGAAGTGACCGTCTTGTGGAAACATGATGAGATCGAGTTCGGGCTCGGTGGCAGGTGCTGAGCGCGGCCGCCAGCAGAAGTGCAGCAGCTCATCTTCTTCGTAGAGGTAGATGTAGCCTGGCGTTGGGTCTGGCTTGACTTTGCGGCCGGTGAAGTCGCATTTGCCGGCTTTGAATGTGATGAGGGGTGTTGCGGCCATGTTGGGTGGATGTGGTTTGTTTGGTCGCGTGTCGATGTTTCGTGGAAGTCAGAGCTATTGGTGAAGGCGCGGCAAGCTTGCCTGATGTCAGCGAGCCAGAATGCGAGCCTGGATTTTAAGGCATTCCGGGAAGAGCTTGGCACTGAGCCCACCGGCAGCGATTTCAACTTGCCGATTCCACAACTTCACGACGAAGCGACAGGGCCAAATACTAACAATCCACAGCACTTTCTTTTCGGTACGACTTGCGAAGCACCACTCAATATACGAACGTACTAATACTAATACTACGGCAGTCGCTGTCAAAATGTCGACCGCCCAGCAGACACCTGCTTCGCGCTTCTATCCCGCGGACGATGATGCACAGGCAAAGAAGGTATGAATGACCTGATATCTGAGAGGGAAGGGGCGAGATCGGAAGTGATTGGAAGTGGCAGAAATATGGCATTGGATGGATATCAAGACCATGCACTAACATCTCGATACACAGTCCCGCAAGGCCATCCGCCCATTCAAGCCGCGCGCATCTCTCCAGCCAGGTGCTGTTCTGATTCTCCTCGCCGGTCGCTTCCGTGGCAAGCGCGTTGTCCTCCTCAAGGTCCTCGAACAGGGAACTCTCCTCGTTACTGGCCCATTCAAGCTTAACGGTGTCCCACTCCGCCGCGTCAACGCCCGCTATGTGATCGCAACCAAGACCAAGGTTGATCTCTCTGGTCTCGACAAGGCATCCGTCGACAAGGTCTCTGGCGAGAACTACTTCGCCCGCGACAAGAAGGCCGACAAGAAGGGCAGCAAGGAGGCTTTCTTCCAGCAGGGTGAGAAGCCACAGAAGAAGGAGGTTGCCGGTGAGCGTGCAGAGGACCAGAAGAAGGTCGACAAGGCATTGCTCGCCTCTATCAAGAAGGAGCCTCTGCTCCTCGGATATCTTTCGACCAGCTTCAGCCTGCGAAAGGGTGACCGGCCGCATGAGATGGTCTTCTAATTGCATTGCACAGCGAGATGGGAAAGATGGGATTCTATGGCGATGGAGGTCATTGGCGTTGCAACTCGTACTAGTTTTCTGTGTCGCATAGACGAGGCTGTGGGCAGAAGTATGATCCCGCCGAATCATGAACTTCGTAAACTGCAGGACAACCACAAATGAATGAGAAGCTACGACAAAACAGTCAATACACCATTCCACGTTCCGGTTCCATAAAGATCGCTTCGCATGCAGTAAGGACTCCGTGCCCGCATGCTATCTGAGCGTAGTATCAGCAGCATCGCTGGATTTGAGCCGTTCCCCATTGCTACCATCGCATCAACGCTTAGAAGAATCAGCTCGTTGCTGAAAGCTAACATGCAGCCAGTGGCGACCACTCGAACAATGTCGAAACGGCCAGATTCGGACTCACACGACGGCAGTCATTCGCATCAGATTCCGGCCTTGCATCTGCCCACGCTCCTCGTACAACACACTTACCAAGGTCACCACATCTCAGACCATACTCTCGAGTGCTACAACCATTGTCGAAACGCCGTAGAAGATCCAGAACCAGGACAGAATTAGGAGCCATACATTGCGGCCCGCTGCCTCTCGCTCCGCTTGACATGTTTATTACTACGGGAACAAATCTGTATATCCCATTCCATAGTTCTCACGTTGCCAGTGCACATTGACAATCTTCAGAAGATATTGTAGCAACGATCCTGTCGCTTGTTCAACTCCCAACCCACAAGTAACGTCATGTGTGAAACAATTCTTGGCACTCGCAACTTCCTTCTTTGCCTTCCGTCTCCCTTCTCCTACCATTCGCTCATTTACAACACATCACAACATGCATCTCCTCTGCTACGGAAGACTCGCACTAGGCGTAGCAATACCTACAATCGCAGTCATGATCACCCCAAGAGACAACGAGAAAGAGCAAACCCCAACGACGAGAACCACGAAACCAGAAGGCTGAGACGAAGAATTGGTTATTCATGATCTTTGCATTCAATTCCTGGATTTCGTCTCGCTGGGAGAGCATGTCCTCGCTCTCCGAATGCATTATGTACAAGCAAATGACTGGCTTGCGCTCAATTTCCTTCTGCAATAAGGGGAATCCCAAGAAACGCCTGGCCGAACCGCCACAAATGCATTTGATCCCCGATCCTCGTGGCCCATTCATCATTGCGCCATAAAACTCTGCTAGGCCATGCTGCACGTAACTAAAGTAGAGAACATGAAAGAGAACAACGCTGCTCATAACGAAGATCATTATCGTCTTGAGTATCGTGTCCCGTGTGTTCTCCTGTCATCAGAGCTTGCGCTGCCTGGAAAGTAAAGTCAGTATTTCATTCTTAGCGGTTCCGTTATGGACTGTACTCACTGGCACTAGTGTAATAATCGCTCGAGTAAGAGTACTCAGAGTACTTCTCGTCGTTCCTCCTCCTGTTATCTCTCTTACGCTTGAGACCAAGCACAGCCCAGAGAGCTGCAAGACCAGCTCCAACGCCGAGCAAATTCCTTCCATCGTGTGACTTCTTGTCGCGGCGATCGACGCGAGCCGGCGGTCTTGAAGCACCATACCAAGTTCGTCCACCACCAGCGCCGCCGTGATGAGAGTGGTGCGAATATCGCTCTTCTTCCACGACTTCTCGTCTTCGTCTCCGTCCTCCGAGTCCGAAGCATGCGAGACAGCCATCGAGAAGACCCTTGAGACAGCAGTAGAAGCAGAGCAATCCGAGTAGAAGCAGACCCACAAGCACGCCAATGACGATACCAGCGATCGCACCTCCGGAAAGGCCTCCACCTCCATTATCTTGCTCAGATCCAGTCACTGTAACGTTGGCGCCAGTTGCGACAGGCGACATGAATGGGACCGTGGTCGTCGGGCTGGCTGTCGTGGTGATCGTCTGATAAGCCGAAGAAGTCGGCCGTACTGGCGCACCAGCTGTCGCACCGCCTCCTCCAGCAGCAGTAGGGTAGCCACTAGGATATCCAGAGCTACCACCACCAGCTGCGTCTTTGCATTGCGACTGCTCTTGGCTGAAGCAGTATTGGTTGCTCGCGCAGCATATAGTTCCGCAAGACTGCTGATTTGCGCCACAAGAGAGTCCTGTCGCGGCAGCACCTCCGATATACGTCGACATGACACTCGTCACAGTCACCAAATCTGTCTGAACGTACGTCGTTGTGTAGAGCGAATAGTATCCTCCCGATCCACCAGCAGCTGTGGCTTGAGTCCCGCCATTGGCTGTACACGACACTATTGATGCAGCATCGGTATAGCAGCCTTGACCAGAACCACAGCATAATTGTCCATAGTACCCGCAAGTCGTGCCAGCGCAGGCTTGTCGACCGAAGAGTTCGTTTAGTGAGAATCCGGCTAGTTTCGCTGGGATCGGATCTGGGAATGCGAGTGTCGATTGCGGTGCGAGAAGGATTGTCGTGAGGAGATGCAGCAACGGCCGTGGCACTTGATTGAAGCGCATGGCTGCGATCGCCTTCAAGGCCTTGCAAAACTGTTCTTGTCGAGCTGAGGAATGTGGATGTCGTTCGGAATGCACCAATGCTGCACTCCACCCCGCAGTGGGTGAGCTTTCGATCTTTGGTGGTTCCGTTCACCGCTTCTCAAAGTGAAAGTCGTTGCGTGTATAATAAATCTGTGCTTTGCGATCAGAAAACAGCCTTTCTCAATAACGAGTGTGTGTAAGTGAAAGGTTGGAAAGAACTCCCCAATTCGTTTCGCCTTCAGGTAGCTATCCGCTTCGATCTGCTGTGCTGCTGTGGCTGGCAAGCCCAACCTCCTTCCCCCACCACCTGGATTATCTTCTTGCGTCGCGACTTTGAGTATGACGCGTAGTCAGTTCTCTTGGTAGATTCGTGCGTTGAAATGTACTTTCGGTATGTTCTATCTCTACCACCTCCTCAGAAACGTCACTACTCCAAGGCTGTGGTTGCTTCATCATTCGTTGTCCGGCGCAACGGTTGTCGGATGGAAGCTTGGACCTTCGGTTCGGCGAGGCTCAGGTCCCCTCCGAAAGTGGGCAGGGATCAGCGTTCGTTATGAAAACAACCACGAACACGAACACGAAATATTAGCATCAGTCTCATCTGAACGTGCACCAAATTTGCCAGCAAGAAGAATTGAACACACATTATCCTCTCCAATTTTAGTCTATCTACATCCCATCGTACAAGTCGTAAACAAGTCGATCAAACCATCGCGCTGTTTGCGACGGAGGCGATCAAAATGGTAGACATCGAAAAGTTTTTGCGTTTCGACAAATCTGTAGTGAAAACTCATCGCGGCGAAGTCGACGAGGGACTCTTGTCTGTCCTCTCCACAGCCTGTCCGCTATCCATTTCAACTCCAGCATTGCTCCCAGGTAGTTCTTGTGGAGCGACCTGTTGCGGCGGCTCGCCCCACTTCTGATAACTAGGCGGACGGGGTGACCATTCTGAGCCATTTTGTTGCGGCGAGCTGTGATATGAAGGCACCATAGGCGAGGTGTTGTAGCCTTCTGTGGCAAGTTGGTCAGCATTCAGCACTTTCCATACAGATTCAGGATTGCGTAACTTACGAGGCACATGCTTGAAAATGGTAGTTGCTTGATCAGGTGGCAGCTCTGATACGCCTTGCCCTGATAGTTCGGCTCCCGCTGGACCGTGTTCATTCGTCTTCTTCGCAGCGCTCCTCTTACTCCTTCGGCGAAACCACCATACCCCGAAAATGAAGGCTGCTAATATAACGACTCCACCCACGACTCCTCCTGCTATTGCGCCAGTATTAGTGCTCGATCCCGATGCAGCGGCTGTCGATTGTGTCCACGTCGTGTTAAGGCTCAAGAAAGGTTGTGCATCTGCTGGATTTTGTGATAGAAATGCGCCAGCGAGCTGTGCGTTCGGGCAGCCAGTATCAGTCCCGCAGCCAGATTCTGTACAGCAGCCCCAGAAAGGTGGATCTGTGTAGGCGCAAGTGTAGAAAAGACCTGAGAGTAGATTGTTAGCGATTGTGATGATTCAGCCTGGAGTAAGGATGTCCTACCATTCGAACATTGCTGATCAGGTATTTGCCCATACTGTTCTGCATCGAACTCTGTTTTCACCAAGTTCCCAGCAGGACAACCCACAGCGCATGGATCACTGAGACAACATCCTACAAATCTGCTCCCATCTCCACAAGCATAGAATCGCCCGCCCTCGGGGCAGGTCATGTTCGGTGTCGTCATATTTGCTGTCGATATGGAGGTACCAGATGCGAAAGTCGAGATGTAGACGTAAGGCTGATCGAAGCAGATCAAGTCAAGTAAGAGAACGAGTAGACCTCTGAAGGATGCATGCACTGTTCATCATAAAGCAGTGCCGGCCCAACACGGGGCCCTGCTACCAAGGCTGGCTATGTTCTAGGTCATGTACAACGCATGGCTAACATCCTGCGTGCCATGCGGATCGACCGACAAAAGAACAATAAGCGGCGGTCAGCCGACGGATTGTCCGACTTAAATACGACCACCATGTTGCTGCTATACTTACTCGTGAGTGCATTTGGTCGTCGAAGTTGCGTCAAAAGACTACTTGAAAAGATGCACAGATTTGCTGGCAATGCGACAACATATTAGCTGTCTCTATGTGTTTCAACTTTTTCGATCGTTCTGAAACTGTTGTTTCGATCTATCTTGCCATGCCAGTGCCGTGCGACTGCCATGCAGCGAAGGATCGTCAGCTTTGCAAGATGTCTTGGAGGCCAAGAGCCAGCTGAACCAAGCCAATCTCCACTTGTGGGTAGTGCAAGTGAGAGTGGCGTGGACGGACAAAGTCGTGCTTCCGATATTGTATCGCAGCTCGCTACCACCTCGTCCACGCTATCGATGCATGTTCAACGTCAAGTCGGGGTATGTCTCGGCCGTTGTGCACACACTACAGCTGCCAAGCGAACCAGTATTCTGCGTAGCCATGAGCCGGGGTCAATGCAAGCACGACGTCAAGGGTCGTGAGAGACAGCGTCCTTTCAACTCTCGTAATCAGATTCAACCCAAGGCGCGAGTAGTTCCAGAATAGTTCGCAGGAACCTGAGATTCGAATCAAGATCCAGCATAAATTGGAAGTTGCGTCGTTCGGCTCTCCAGCCTGATCCTTTCCGTGGATCCTTCGGCGCCGGGAGCTAGAAGTAGAGAAGCATATATCAGAGACTTCCTTCCCATTCAGTCGTCACCAGCATTGCACTCAGACTATGGTGCAGTCTGAGCGTATGGGCTTTTGACAAGCCAGATTCTAAGTGACAGCCTGGGACAGCAGGAAACCGACTGTGGCTGAAGCATGCTGGGTCCGGAATCCTGTCACCTATTCTTCGTAAGCAAGCACTGTCAGGAACCGTAACGAGTCGTGTCCATCAGCGGCATATCCAGTGCGGCAATATATCAAAGCTTGACTTTCATCGGAACCACCAATTGACCTGGAAGTGTCAGATGACCGTATATCTCAACCTCTGCTTGTGGGAACTCACAGAGCCCGTCATGTCGTTTCCAATGCCCTTTATGCTATGCCACCATCCTTTAGGAATGAAGAGAGCGTCGCCAGCATGCAAATTGACCTCGAAACAGTCATCGTGGAATGATGTCGTCTCATGCCAGACTTCAGCTTCCAAAGCCTTCTTTTCCTTCCCTGCCATCATCTCTTCGCCTCGCATTGTTGCTGAGGCTGAACCGCCAATTACTTCTTGGACTTTGGCAAAGATGCCATGCCCGATGCTTGGATTGAAGAGCCTCACAACCTTCTGCCCAGCTAGCTGGATGAAGAGGTTTGGGTTTGGGTCTCTATGCAATGGAGTATATGTGGGCGCTCTGCCGAGCCAAATGGAGGAATCGTAGACGTCGCCCTTTCCCGCCTTGAGGACTATTTCGGGAGTGGGTACATCGTTAACAAGTGCACGAGGCAGGTCGGCGAGCGGAGCTTGAGCCAGATATACTTGGGCAGTTGGAGTCGTCGTAGTATTTGAGGCACTGGTAAAGAAGTCGTTAGATTCGCTAGTCCTCCTTACGGCGCGAGCTCCAGGCACGTAGGAACTGAAGTATCGATTGTGATGAGATTCGAACTGTGAAGATGAAGCCTTGACGCACTCGAGGAAGAAGCTAAACGACTGCTCGATTCGAGTAAAGTCGTTGTCGTTTGATATCTCTAGCGGAACGATAGTGCTTCCCCATTTCGCAAGATATGTGGTATTGAGGGTCAAGTTGTTCTTCGCATCTTTCAGGAACCACCTCTTTACGGCTGGCATTTCGATGAATGCGCTTCTGGGGAGCAAGGCGGGTGTCGCTGGTTCGAAGGCATCACGCTGGAACGTAGGTAGGGCGGCATCGTGGAGGATTGGTACAGCTTTTGGAGTGCTGGTAGAGGCATAATGTCTACATTGAGCCTTCGCCGTGCTGACTACACGACTGCGTAGCATCAGTAGCAACAGGATGTATTGCGACGTGACAAGAACGATGTGTGGATGGTGTTTCATGGTCGAGGGTGATGCACAGTCGGTGTCAAAATTGGTGGCACAAAAGTTCAGACAGCGGCAGCAAGACAACAATAATATCAAACCACGGACACAACAATTAATATGTGCTGAGATGGTCGCAGCATCGCCTGCAGAGATCCGCTTGGCCTATCGCCATCTCTATCAAGGACTTCTACGAGCGGTACAATACGCAAAGCCTGCACGATATATCGTCCGGGACCGTCTACGAGCTGGATTTGACGAGCAAAGCGGCAATAGCTTTGAGCCAAAGCGAATTGCCAATACTCTGGAGTTTCTGAATGGAGCTGCAAAGACCAGAGGTTTAGAGCACAAGATACTGAAGAACCTTGTGCTTGTCTACTGGGGCGAGTCGAGTAACAGACTATATACGCCGTAAGCTTTCCATTGTAGCCTAGATATACTTTGACCAGCGGTCTGATGGAATGCAGGCGTAAGGATATTCTGCCACTACGGAGAAATGCATACAAGAACTTCAACCGAACGCTTGATAAGTTGAATGACAGCATGGAGATGTGCCTGAGGTGAAGCATATCAGATTTGCTCCGAAGATCTTCAGCACAGCACGCCGACAACGATTGTCTCCAAAGACGCCTAACCACGCCAGGTGTAGAGGAGCCACCAGTGGTCCCAACGTTGAGCTTCATGGGGCTTCCGTACTTGCTAAAAGTGAGCAGAGCTCGGAATCATGAGTTTGAGCTCCTATAGTGCGACAAGCTCACTACGCCTTTTGCAGATGACCAAAGGTCTTCAACTGCGAGAGGGAATACGTGGAAGATGTGTGGCCTCAGAAACGACTTGTCCACGCACGAGTGCTTGGAAATAGTGGTCGGAGTCTTGTCCAATCGACGCATATATCAATCTTCTGCTGAACAAACTTTTCCTGTATAACCAGTTCAACGCCCTTACGCCTTCGCTCATGTTGAATGGAGCCTCTCAAAATGCTCAAGTGGGTATCTGTAACGCCAGCTCATCTATCACATTTTTCCAATCCAATCCTCAGCTCTTTCTTAATCACAGTCTCCTCCCCCTATTTCGACTTCTTGCCCGCCTTCTGCTCCCTTTCCCTCTTCGCATAAATCTCCGCAGTGAAAGGATCCTCAAAAGCCAAAGCAATCTGATACACCAAAAGTACCAACCCGCTAAGCGCAAGACCTGCAGGCTTTCCATACCACAGCGCAGTGCCCACAAAGCTCAGCGTACTTCCATAGTACATAGGACTGCCCGTAACATTGAAAGGGAATCCCGTGACAATGTGATCCATGAGGATACCAAAGTAATCTCCCAAATATGTTCCCGTAACGCCAAGTGCCCACATACTGCTCAAAACGAGAACATTTCCGCTCGCGACCAGACCGACGGCGAGGCCTTGAGAAAGAAAGCCTTCGAGGGCAGGATGTGAGGGTTGGGCTCGCAGGGCTCGTTCGTAGAGTGCGTCCCGGATCAGACCGATTGAGAAGATCGTGACGGCGAGAGCATAGCAGCCATATCGTGGATTACCGCCGGCGAGTTTCGTTATGGTTTTGTTTCTGTACTCGGATCGTGCTGCGAGGTTCCAAAAGGTAGGGTTGAAGATGATGGAAGCTGCAGATACTGTAGGACCGTCAGGTCGAGATGAATGAGTTTCGAGCTTCCCGTCTTCACTTACTCCAAAGCGTCGGCTGGCTGAGGTCGACGTAACTCAGAATGCTCGCCATCTTTGCTTAGAATTTGTCGAAGAGTGAAGTGAGTGTCAGGAAACAAAATTTGAGCTTGCTAAGAGCATTGAGGAGGCTCATTCAGAGCTACGACGTCAATCACATGGGTAGTGGAACTCAAGGAAGTGGGGTTGCAGATCCCCGGCTGTTGCTATAGAGCTTTATGAAAATTAGTTTTAACATGAATTCAATGAAGGACGTGGCATGCGTGTGAGCAGAGAGGTCATCATTCGTAGCAGATTTGATTTCTGCTATCGTTCACTAGTTGGCCAATATGTACGTTCTGTCCAGTCTGTACTTCTCGAACTACTGCCCGCTTCTAGCCAACGGGTTGACCTGGTTAGATTTGCAAGTGAATGGACCTCCAAAGTTGTCTGCCTCGTACCCATCAATGATCGACTGCACAGTAGCATAAGTACCACCACTCAAGAACAGAAGGCCAATCATGATGAGAACAATGTTGAAGATAAATCCAATCCAGCCTCGAATGCCACGAGTCTTGAAGTAGTCTGGGCCATAGTCTGCAGCTCTCATGCGCATGTATGCCACTCCCCAGAAGATGAAACCGAAGAAGCTGTCGAAGAGGGAGCTCATCAGAGACAGCAAATCTGCGAAGAACGGGATCACTTCCGCGATGATGAAGGCAAAGACCCAGGTCACAGCAAGGATTCCAGCCCAGCCAGCCCAGCCCACGATGGTGTTAGATGTCATGTGTCGAGTTCCAGCAAAAAGTCGGAAGAAGACGAAACGAGCAGAGACCGAGGCGTACAACACTCCAAGGAAGATGATTGTTGGAATCATGAAGCTGAAGGAAACCTTCAGGTAGACATCGTTTCCAAGAGATCCGAAGGCTGGTGCTGTGTTGTAATTGGTGCCGGTATAGCCATAAACGATTCCTCCTACTAGCGAGAAAAGGATGATCTCCGCGATGGTGACAGCCCACAAAGCTTTTGGGAAATCCTTAGGCTCCTTCATCTCGGCGATGAAGGAAGGCAGGGTGATTTGGCCAATGAAGGTGTAGCTGATGTTCATGAAAGCATTCATGCCTGCAACGAAAGTGGTGCCGCTAGCTGGGACCGCGAGAACGACAGGTGCACCCTTCGAGGGCCAACCATAACCTGGGTGATCTTCGATGGCGGCGAAGATTGCTGCGAGAAGGACCGAAACGAAAGTGAAGAATGCGGAGGCGCCTGCAAGCTTGGACAGCGTGTCGAATGTCCTGGGTAAAGAGCTGAAGAAAGATATGATGGCGACGATAGCCGAGAAGACCACAGTGCAGAGTCCGCCGTTAGTCATGGTGTTGAGGTATTTCGATCCGACCAAGCAGTGGAAGCCTTGGATGAAGGTGTTGTTGAGCAGGAACATGACAGCGGTGAAGTACCAAGCCCATTTCTTGCCCCAGAACAGCATTTGTCTACAGGAATCGAAGGGTACGAGGTTAGCAAGTGTCTTAGACATGATGTATGCCTTGAACACATCAGACCTACCCAATATCGCAGACGTCTTTGACTTCTGGATGTCGCATACAAAATTCCCTAATCTTGATATTAGATGATAGCACTGTAAGCCGGTCAAAGATTTCTCTTACCAGACTGTGAACGAAGTGTATAGCACAAGCGCTGCTATGAC
The DNA here is from genome assembly GCA_000504365.2 of Pseudocercospora pini-densiflorae CBS 125139. Classification (NCBI taxonomy): domain Eukaryota; kingdom Fungi; phylum Ascomycota; class Dothideomycetes; order Mycosphaerellales; family Mycosphaerellaceae; genus Pseudocercospora; species Pseudocercospora pini-densiflorae. Next base: position 43,219 of record AWYD02001894.1, read on the forward strand.
AACTGTAAGGATGATTCCAGGCACCAGACCTAGCACAGAGTACGAGTATGGGAAACTCATAATAGCCAGACAAATGTACTCTGAGAAGAGCAGTGCGGCAGTCTAAGAAACGGTCAGATCCGTCATAGACGCTCAATGTCATGTAACCATTGCGCGAGAGAACATTGCAATGCCGCAAGCTGGGCCCGATATTGAGCACGCGCAGAATCTCATACCTTCTGCCAGGAGCACGTGCGATACTGGATCTCATTGCCTGCTTCCAACTCCATCTGCTTCTCCACCGAGACAGTGTTGTCATCGGAATCGCTGTCGTTCATCTGACGACCAGCGACCGACGCAGAGATCGACTTCGTGCGAGGCTTGTCGATTCTGCTCATCTTACGAGTCTCGGTTCCTCGTCTTGCGCCGCGCTCAGCAGCATCTTGCGATGACGAGAAGCCATTGTAGTAGCCAGCAGCCCCGAATCCAGGCTTCTCTGCATCCAGCCCATGCGATGGGTTCACAGCATTGTTGTTGCCTTTGAGAGTCTGGTCGCCGAGACCGAACTCCGGTGGCCCATCAAATACCATTGCTGCGTTTTAAGCTGGACTCGCTCCGCCAAAAGATCCAAGAAAGTGGAAGAAGATGTCGCGTAGAGAAATCAGGAGCATTAACCACAAGTCCTGATCAGTAGTTGTGCAGCTCTGGCAGAGGTTAGGTATGAGAGGGAACAATGTTCAGCTAGAACTTGTCCCAGGAATGTGGTGGTAGAAGTGAACGTATGTAACGTAGTTTTCTATCGTCACAGATCTCGCTTCCAAGACTTACGCTCATGGGATCGCGCAATTCGGAGGGGCCGAGCGCACACCAAAGGCAAGCTACAGCAGCGGTCATGGTTGGTGCTGCTTGCCGTCAATCCAACCGTCCACAGCCGTCCTTTCTGTGCCCGCCTGGCACGCAGATTCGCTGAGGAAGAAATGCATGTCGAAGGATTGGCCCTTGGAGGGTGAGTGGAGCGCGACTCCGAGAGGCGAAACCTTAATGCTTTGTTCTTCGCATCATACTGCATGGGTTGCTGGACGCGCCTGACAGAAAATTTTGGCCGGTTGAGGTGTTATATCTCGAGCTAGACACGCGCTGAGGTGTATACACTTTGTTCTCGAACTTGAGCGACGAAACAGCTTAATCTATACATCGTCTGATCAAACTTCGAAGACGAATGCCCGCGAACTCGTGGAGCTTGTGGCGTCTTGTCTGCATTTCTTAGCCCTGCTTAAACGAGGTTAAGCTCCCACAGATTCTGGGAACCAGCATCATTGTGGCGTGCCGAGCGTTGTTGGTCGTCACGTGCTCTGAATGAGACCACTTCTTCTCAGCGTGAACCTCAACTGCAATTTCATAAGGATGTCGCTGACTAGGCGGCTATACGGCATAGATGGACACTTTCAGCATTGGCTGCGCAAGCTATTGCTCTCCAAGCCTGCTGGGCACGCCAGACTGAGGCTTCGTATCTCATGGCCTATGTACCGGCGTCACCGCCGACATACCACGCTGCGGCCTTGACTATCTCCAGCACAACCGCTATCTCACTGTAATTCTGCGGAGCGTAGACCATGAGAAATCCCTTTGGCACAAACCGCTCGAACACGCCTCCCCTGGATATGGGATGCCTCTCTCCCCATCCGGCTGCCAGGACCGTTCTTGCATCGAGAGGGTGCAATGTTAGATGCAGACTACCATCTGAAGAATGAACATGACAGATTTCTCCTCGACACGTCCTCTTAGCTGGCGAAGTAGAGAAGAGACCTGTACCTTTCTTCTCGAAACAAGAGGTCCCGATTGTTAGGTGGTCGCCGCCTTTCCTGCCCAAATCTTCGATGGCTCCCTTCAGTGCAACAAATATGTCTTGGTCCGCGCGCTGGGTGATCTGGCGATGTGGTGCAATCCCTCGGGTTTCTGGTCGAGAATGTCGACGAATAGGCAGTGCACGAGAGCACAAGTATCCCTTTTTGAACCGTAAGTCCTCGGGGATCGGCGCTGGCTCATATGGATTTCGCAATGCAAAGAGACCAAGAAGCTTGACGCGTATGTACCCAGGAACAGTGGATGGTGTGCCTCCTGGCCCCAATGCTTTCTGTTCTGGATCTTAGCTCGTGTTTTGGAGTATGCAAGAATTATCGATTAGACTGACGAAAGCTAAGAAGTCCCTTCGAAGACATAGCGAGACGGGTATGATGGTTGCTGTGACCAGAATGGCTCCTAGAATGCAGAGTGCGGAAGTAGAGTTGCTGGCATGCTGGACTGCTAACGAGATGCTCATGGTGAAAAATTACCCGGACTTGCAACAAATTGAGTGCCGAAATTCGTAATATTTTTGTTACATCCACCGCTTGCAAAGATAAACGAAGGCAGAGCGTGTTGAGGATTTTGATATTTTCGATTTCTTGACTGGTTGCCCCTTGCCTGCTGAGATGTCAGCGTGGATCAGAACTTCGGCAACTGCGTCGAACGTGCACACTTATTACATCACATTTGTTTGCTGGAAAATCGACCCAATTTAGGGAGCTGTTATCGTTTGTGTTTTGGCATACGGTGTGTTCTGACGATTGTGTAACGTGGACACGATTGACTGGTACTGCTTGTGCATTGAGAAGCCGGCAATTATTGGACAAGGGAAAGCACGAACCAGCGTTCATCACGCTTCATGCTAACATGATCTTCTCCCAAGAACGCTCAATGGCAGCGTTCCCATTTGCTTGCTGCGTTGAGCTTTCTAGAGCTGAAAGGCATCTTCAAGCCTGCTGACGCTTGCCGTGAGTCCCGCGAGTCAGCTTAGACCAGGCGCACTATCACGCTGATAATTGTCTCATGACAGCTTCGTACTCTTCACCAAGCCCTTCTTGATACCAGTCAATTCTCCGCCATAGCCTCCCCGCCCCTCACCGCCCTTGTATACAGGCTTTATGGAAGCCAATTTCTTCTTCTTCTCGTCGAACTTCTTCCGCTTCTTCACTCTTGGGTTTCTTACATCCTTCTTTCGATGAGGAGTAAGACCTTTATTCTTCTCAATGGCATAGCTGATCTTGCGCTTGCCGTCCTCGCCCACTGTTTCTTCTTGCACAACCCTGCCACCTTGGAGCGATGCCTGCTTTTGAGCCTCTGCCAACGCAGCTTTGCCTCCCTTCTTCTTTGCCGTTCTTGCAGCTACAAGGTCGTAATAATCATCTTCGTCGGCGTCTGCACGAATTTGCTGAGCTTGTCGGCGATCCTCGTCGTCGCTATCGCCTCCAAGGTCTGCATCAGGATTTTCATCCTTGCGCTTTCCACGCTTTTCAGCCTCTGCGTTGAGTCTGGCTTGGCGATCTTTCAATCTCTCCCGATGGGGGATGTCGTCGTCACCACCAGCGTTGCGTCCTGCAGTGCCACGCTTGTTTGCCTTTTGTGCAATCTGTGATGTGTAGAATCGCAAGCTCTTCTTCTTCAGAGCCTTGTCTGCAGCCTCACGTGCAGTAAGCGAAGCTTCCTCGCCAAGATCCGAATCATTGTCACCAGTTTCCGTTCTGCGAGCGGTCTTAGTTGACTTCTTCTTAGATGGAACCAGTGCAGCATCTAGGTCTGCCAAGTCTGCTTCAGTTCGCTTCAAGCGCTCAGCCTTTCGCTGTTCAGCTGCCTCGCGAGTAGCATCGGCGTATCGCTCAGCTCGAGACTTCTTCCCTTCTCGCTTGGCAAGACTGACCACAGTTTCCTGTGCGACATCCAATTCCTCGCCAGATGACACCTGGTCCAAAGCGTATTCGTCCTCGTCGATGTCCAAAGGTAGAGACTCCTGCAAAGTCTCTACGCTCGCCCACAGTTCTCGGCATTTCACAAGACTATCCATCACAGCATGGTCGTGCAGCTTGTGAGCAGACAACGCCACAGGCATTTCGTCGTTTCCAGATGCGGTAGATGTCATCAGAGAGAAGTACATTACCAGCGCTCCGAGGTAGGCGGATGCAGCTCGGAGTTTTGTACGGGATACAGCAGACGTTGTTGCGGTCTTGCGCAAAGCTTCAAAGACCTCTTGCAAGCGCAGCAACTCTTTGCTCAAAGGCTCAAACTCAGGATATCGAGATTTAAGAAGCTTGAGCCGCTCAGCAGAGCCCATATCGGGCGATATTTGTAGCTGCGGGAGGACTTCCGTGACCACGGCGCTCTCGTCTACCGTCGGCGTGGTCTTCGCTGGGTCTGTCTCCTGCCAATCGTCTTCGTCAAACCCATAGTCTGCTGCAGTCATCTGTTGAAGCTGTTTCTTCTGCAGTCGGATAGCTTCTGCCTCTTGCTCCAAAGCCTGCTCCTCTGTCTCGGGCGCATCGTCGCCATAAAGATCGTCTTTGGACGTTCCCCATCTCAAACCCTCTTCGTCATCTTCCTCTGCAGCACCACTCTCTGCATCGTCAGAATCTAAAGCCGCTTGATCACGAACCACCAGAGCATCGTGGTCTTCAATATCCGAATCGTCCTCATCCGAGTATCCAAGCACTTCTTCGTCCGACTGCTCTAGGAATTGTTCATTCTCTGCAATCTTCCGCCGCCTCTTGACTGCTGGATCTTCGCCTAGCCGAATTTCGTCTTGATTTCTATGAAACTCATCGTCGTCGGAGTTGGCCACATCGTCGTACGTCCTTATGCGTTTGCGCGATTCGCTGGAGTCAATCTCTAGGCCATTTGCAGGTTCTTGCGACTGCGCTGCAGCCTTCCGCTTCTTCGCCATGGTGTGTGATAAGCGTGTAGAAGTCGAGATACCAGCCAGAAGATCTATCAAAAATGTTCTGGACGATGTGCATACACACTAAGCTGGATTAGGTAGCCGGATGTCGGCGCGCCAGCCCCGAGAGGCTACGGAAAGTTGAGCTGTTGGATCTGGAACAACACCTTGTCAATAACGTCCATTGTGTCACTTGGGACACTGCAAAAGATGCATCTTCGTCTCAGATATACGACTCTGCAGCGCAAATGAAGAAATTGCAGTGCTTGCGGACGCCACGACCTCCGATGCGATGGTCCTGGGCCCGCCAAGTGTTAAAGAGTGCTCGTTCAGCGCAAAGATCGGGCTATCACAGCATTCCGTCTATCACAGGATTGGCTACGCGACCAGTCATGTCGATTCGAATGCCTTCCTGGGAAGCGGGTGCGCATCCGAGACTAGTCGGGCCAGAAGCAGTACTCTGAGGGAGCCACAACCGACTTACACAGCACATGCCTGTTACATCTGACGCTCTCTCTTGCATGAGTATGGTGTGGTCACGTCCACTCACCGTGCCGCTCTAAATTTCCGATTCGAAGTCGTTCGTTGAGGTTTGAATGCTTTCTCCGCCGTCGATTGCGTTCTTTCTACCAATACCCCCTCTCCTTCCAAAAGAAACCCACTGTCCTTATTGCTAAGCCACGACGCACACAGAATTGATACAGACCAGCTACAAAACTATTGATCATATTTATCAGATCTTTCAGCTTGGGCAGAAACTCCACCCAGACACCCCAAAGTGGTCGCGTGGGTTGAATGCTTTTTGCACTCCACCAACGCCTTCCGAGCCAGCGCTTAAGGAAGTCCTATACGTGTAGGCCGCAGCCAGTGCTGGTGGACTAAACCTAGTGCTGTTCGAATCTTCAAACTCCCTTGGATCGAAGTATTATGCCCAGTGTTAACGAAATGGAGAGACGCATGAGTCAAATGAGGCATCCAGATCTGCCTTTCGACAGCACTAGGCACAGCATGGAAAATGGATCGCAGAAGTCTTCAAAGAGCTGGAGGCCATCTTGGATGTCATCTCGGTCTGCGAGTACACGGTCACGCGGATCTAGTCGACACACAGTATCATCAATTGATTCGCACAGTACCGGTGTATCCGGTATATCCACTCGCCGCCAAGAGCACCAGAATACATACCAGCTTCCCATCACTTCTTTGGACGCAAGTCGAAACTATGAGCTCAGCATTCGGGAGGAAGAAGTGCAGCTGCCGATGCGATTCTCGTTAGAAAGCTGTGTCTTCGAGTTTCCGATACCGGCTACGTTGGCGAACTCCGTCAAGAAAGAAGAACCCGAACCTTTGCCGGTCAATCAGCCCAACAGCAGCTCGTACCCACCAAGGACATCATCAAAACATGCTCGAGGGCCAGCAAGGGCCGGGTCCGCCACTGCGATGAGCACATCTGGCCGAACAGATTCTTCGCGCAGTACAGGAAACAGCTCTAGGAAGGAACGAAATTTATTCGCGGAAATCGAAATGGCATCGCGCGAACAGTATGGATATTGGCGCGCGTCCCTGACAGCAAGGGTTCCGCCGGCCGCAGCAATATGTGGTTGTTCTATACTTACATCCCGGCTTTCCTCCCGACAAGCGAAGAACATCGACACGACGACCAGGGGGGATGTTGTAGAAGATGCCTACTTATTATGTCAGACACTGGATGAGAGCTCGACACCCGAGGAAGCACTGCAGACTCTGCAAGCGCAAAGCGCCGTTATCGACGTGCTTGTCATTGCTCTACAGGCCAGCATAGAAGCAGCGCAACTGTCCACCGTACCCGTCAAAGTTGCAGCTTCCATGTACGAGAAGATCTCAGAAGCGAAATCGAAACCCAAGAAGCGCGAGGCTCTATTCCCATCCCTCATCAAGCTCTTACGGAAGATACCTCAGGATACGCTGGTCGTTTTGATGTTTCTTCTGTCGATCGCGCAACGACTGCAAGCAAAGGGCATCACCATTGACGACCGAGAACCTGCGCTCTTCCTCTTAAGAAGTTTGTTCCCTTCAAGTCTTGCTCTATCGCCGGATCAGTTCGCAGGTGACAGCGTTTCAAGGCTGTTGGCGATACATTTTGATGAGATACCCGGGGATATGCCTTTGGTACTAGAAGGTGTGAATCATCGGTTCGCTGCTGGGAAGAAGGTCAACTTGTTAAGTCTCATTTCTGGTCAGAGCGGGAAAGCGCAAAGGCAAAGTCAGAAACCAGGACCGAGAGGTGTTCGGGAGATAGAAGGAGCAGAAGATAAAGAGATTCAATGGTAGTGTGTAATGTGTACCGCCTCCTTTTACTGTGCTCATGTCTTCATTCAGCAGCCAGTCGCTGTCTTGTCGAGGCGGAAACTCCATCACCATCGCAGTAGAAGAAAGCAGATCTCCACTGCTTATTGAAGACACAGCAAAGCACGCGAAAGGCAGGAGGAAAGGTGTCCACGTAAGGCTGCGTCCACAAGCCAAACAAGGCAGTTGGTCGGCGCTTACATCAGACAAGGGAGTGATTACTACTTCCTGAACGAACCCAGACTACTTTCCCGAAGCTGATGCGACGGTCCGTCGGGCCTAGATTCACAACAATAGCAGTCCTCTAGACCAATTTTCTCCAGTGAGCACCGCTGACGATCATCGATCGACCAAGACCTCGATGGAACATCAACCAGCACATCAGTCGTTCAGGAACAAATCAATCGCACAAGAACGACGCCCGCTGCAAGAGGCTGGAGAAACATGGCGTGACAGCTTACTCCTGATAGCGTAAACTCGCCCCTGCGGGCGAACCGGTAAGGTGGACCAGCACAGCAAGCATCAAGACGGTGGTCTCGTACGCCTGCACAACTCGGAAGGCCTTCAATATCTAGCTATCGCCTGTCAGCAACGGTCTGGCCAATTGAAGCCCCAGCTGGACCGCTAAGCGTGAAGGTCAGAGCTTCCAACACGTACATGTGCTGTGAACAGTCCGCGTGGAGTGAAAAGATCAATCTCATCCCGCTCGGTCTCCGTAGCCTATCTGGACCACATGCGGCCCGACACGTGGGACAAGCGAAGCGTTGAAGAATGTGACAGGAGGAAAGGAGGCGTTGGCGCTTGCTTCCGATTTGAGGTAGATGTTCTCTGGCTTCAACTTCTTGCCTCTTCTGTGGCTTGGTTCGGTGGTGGAAGTCTTGTCGTGACACATTGTTGGTTGCACATCGTTCGCGTAACCTTGTCCATCGAGTAAATTTCATTCTTGTTGGATATTGATCCTTCTTCCTTCCGCGAGATCGATCGCCGAGGCTGTCCAGGCCAGACTCTGGAGCCGATCAGGGTTTGCAACTGTTGGAGAGGGATGGTAGCAAAGTTCAATGACCGGGAATGTCATACAGATTTCTGCCTGAGCTAACCCAGCAGGGAAGCTGAACTAAACGCGCAGCGTACATCATATTGATGTGTCATCATACGCACACGCAAAGAGGGTATCTTGAAGCACATAAATCACGCCCAACGCCAAGTCGACTCCTGCAGAGGCTTAATCTAGCTTCCGTCTCAGACTCTCAGTCACTGCAGGGTAAGCTGCCGTTATTCGGTTTAGAAGCTGTAATGATGTGGTTGGAAGGCCCGGACCCCGTCAGACGAGCCTTCCTTCTCTCCGCACCTGGTATGCGATGCTTTATTGTGAGCCATCTGCAATCATGCGATCGACTCCGCTTTTACTTCCTTCTACGAGCTTTCTGCTTTCGCTCGATACCGTCCATCGCCGAGTTTACTGCTCCTTGGGCTCGTTCTTTAACGTTATGCTTTTCCGTTTCTTCATTAATATCGTCCAGAACATCGTCCTCATCCTTGCAAGTACTTCCGACCAGGAGATCCAAGAGGCCAAGACGTCCAAAATTGCCAATTTCCTTGCCAGCCTGGACAGATTCGAAGTGCGCTTCGATGCGGCGCGCCATGCCTGCCAAGATGATCGTAGAGGGCAAGACCGCGTATCCAGACCAGATGAAGAGATCCTCAAGGCTCGTTATGGCTGTAAATAGGTGCCATGTGAGAACATGCCATCGAAATAGATAGGCAGGTAAGATCGTGGGCATCCACACTGCAAGCAAGTAATTAACAGGATGGTCATAGGCAGCAACAACGCTGAACGGGAAATCGATGCTGTGTTGCCATTCCATATGCCAAGTTTTGAGTACTGTGTCGTAAGTATGCAAATAATATCGATGCACGACATAATGAGCAACTCCACGGACGACTAGGCCTCCAAGGATATCTTTCAGAATGGACCAAGGAAGTGGTATTGTCGACGATACTTTGATGAGACTCCGCAGGTGTAAAATCCGGCTGAATAGGATCTCCAAGAACGTCTGAAGCAAGACCGATAGCAACACATTGCCGACAGCTATCCCGGCTATCCGGAGGACTTTGTCGCGTCCCAGTCGAAGCGGTAGATGTTCACGTCCACGAGCCTTCATGCGTCGACTCAACTTGGGCAGAACGCAGTCGAACGCCAGAAATCCAAGCGCTGGTAGGAGGAAGAGGACCGATCGAATGGCAAGCGTGCCATACAGCTCAATCGTCAAGTGACTGTGGCTGCTCATCATTAGCACCTGACAACCGTGAACCCTAGCAAGGGTCGCGGAAGTAGGGACACTTACCTGGAGACCAGACCAAACCCTAACACACGACAAATGTCAGCAGGCGCCTCAGGATGCAAGATGGTCACAGGAACTTCGATACGCGACTTACACGTCAACCAGAAGACTCCTAGGCTAATGGTCGTGCTAGAGCCTCCGAATATCGGCAACGCCAACATCGACAGCAATGGAAGTGGTATGGAAATGAGGCTCGTAAGCTTCGACACCGTCGCACCGTACAGTCCGGCGAAGCTATTAGGCAACGCGACATATCGTCCAGACATGTAGCCTTGCGAATATGTCACCTCATCGCGAACCCACTGGATGATGCCCGACATGATCCCTCGGCGCGAGTCTGAATCTCGCGAGTCGCGTAATCAAGAAATGTTATCAATGTAATTTGGTGAAAATCGATCGTGAGAAGCACATAGTTACGCGTGCTAAAAGAGCAATTCAAGCCGGTGGTTACACATGAGCTTCAAAAGAGAGTTGCGCCGGCCACAAACAGGGAAGCGCTTGGGCCATCCTGGGCGACGTCACTCTGCTGATCATTCTTTGCACACTTCGACTTTACGACGTTTCGCAATGCCTTCGTTCGGACTACGACATACTGAACGACACAATGGCTCCTGCTCGACAGCGCATTCAGCATGGCTCAGTCAAGGATGAACGAGACGCGGCCTACACCGGTCAACTGCTGCCTCTTTGCCCTGCATAATTATTGACAAGCTCTAGCAGACCACACTTCGCTTAGAACTGCGAGAAGCGACATCCCAGATATCAGCAACAATGCTTGGAATTGTGAGCGGACCGCTTTTCGCGCTCACAGCCGACCGCACTACGGATTGCTATTTCCCGAAACCATACAAACAGGAGCGAGCGCTGTAACATGTCAGCACTGTCTAATCTCCTGTAATACTATGTCACAATTTGTGCCGCAGGGCTGAGGACGATGGACGGGATAGGATAGCGTCATCTGCACACCAATGCACGCCCAGCCCCCGGCATCCGCATTCTGGCAAGTCAGCAGAGTCTAATACTCGCAGGACTCTTCATGCTCTAGGAATAGAAGAAGCTGTCTATGCACAATGCACCGCGCATGCGGTCCTGCTGCAAGCTCGCCGCCGCAATCGGGAGTCACTGCTACCTTCATCGTTGTCGAGGCAGACATTCGGCATAGTCGGCCGAACAACGTTAGTCCATCTCGAACTTTTCCAGCGCGGCACGCATTGTCCGCATCGCTCGATGGATGGGCGACCAGGCCCTATTTGCAAGCCGTTCGCGAGATTGTCCAGCAACGATGCAGATGACTCAGATTATAGGTCTGCCTGGGTGCTGCCAGACTGTTCGAATGACATATGCCAAAGTAATCATAAGGCCTCTGACCGCAGCCTCATGATCTTCTTGCCACTTACTAAAATCCAACGCCACGTCTATATCGATCAGTCGTTGCCACCAAGATATGGCGGTCAGGCATATGCACCACAAGATGGATGATAGCACGAGATCTTCAACGTCAGACCGTTCCTCCTCAGACCCTTCATATCGAATCTGTACTGTGACAAATGAGAATTGGCGTGGAAAGAACGACCCTACCGAGAGAAGGCGTATACAAAATCGGATCAATCAACGTGCCTTTCGTCAACGTCAGAGAGAAGGCTCAGACAAGAAGCAATACAAGCCTCGCCATTCCTCCAGCGAGCCATCTTCGCAGTATGACGAGGATGAGGTCGACAGTCCATACTCTGTGGATGAAGAGCCTGAGCAGTACGCCTCAGAAAGTCGAACATCTTCAGCTCCAACAACGAATCAGCCAAATGGAATGGTCGACAGCTCAGGAAGAGTCTGGGATGAGCTGGCTCAGCTGATCAACCGCAACCTCATGGCGGCAGCATCCACAAATGCTCAGCGCCTAGGAATAGCTCAAAACACGTTACAGAGCGCAAACTCAACCCTCACACCACGACCGACTAGCAGCGGAATACCTGCTACACTGCAACCTCTGCCTCCGCAGCATCAGGTGCCTCACGATCCAATCATCGATATCATACCTCACCCACGCCTACGCTTCAACGTGCTCAGAGCAATTGCTGCACAGCAGATAGATGCTGCAGCTTTTTCGAGGGACTTGCGGGCATCAGGAGCTATGGAGAACCTGCAGGGCCAGTGGCAGCGCGGTGGGCTTGTCGTGTGGAGCTCGCCCGAGCAGCTTGCATCTTGGGAGCTCTCAGCAGCATTTGTGCTGAAATGGAGCTTCCTATTGCAAGGCTGTGAAGACTTCTTGCAGGCGACGAATGCTTGGCGAAGCCGACGCGGAGAAAGACTATTGCCACAATCAATCGGCAACACAAGATGAGAGCAGTGCAGTGCGGATTTAAGCGGCGATACCAAATTATTCCAGACTGTTGATCAGACTACGATGTGATAGCGTTCAGAGCGAAATGTTCAGGCGCTGCAAGGAAGGGACGGGCCCTAGAGGAGTCCTAGAGTTTGGCTCGATTAGTGATGTATTAGATACTTTCATGTTCGTTCCTCGTGCCCCATTTTGGTACTTGCTTTGGATGTTGGCTGCAGCAAGCCACAGCTGAGCTCACTCGGCTTGGCTTATCGATTGACCATCTCCACGAATCTGCACAACCGCGCTGCATCGTGAAAGACGAATTCATCCTTACACTTTTCTTGCAAATCAGGTCACGTTCTTCATGAAGTGCAATTAGAGTTTCGATGGAAGATCCATTTGCCAATTTGAGGCTCTGGAGATTCCGTCAGGATGACACTCCAACGATTCCTGCAATTCGGACACGCCCTGTAGTGCACTCGGGCTCCCTCCGATGTCCTTTCGACTAGGTATGATTAAATGACAGCATTCCAATATTTGACGTGTCAAATATTCATCACGTGGTGAATCAATATTGTTAGTAAATATGCCAAGCCTCTTAGTCATCAACGCGTGTTCCCATCTTTTAGTATTCGAGTCCAATCTCTCTACGCGACAATACTATTACTACAACGCGATTATATATATTATTGTATACGTAATTTACTCTACTATATTATATCTATAGGCCTAAAGCGCGGACGCCCTAAAAACCTCGATATTACGCTATATTTTAAGTATTAGAAGCCTCCTAGTAAGACCTCTAAATAGGTACACTATAACTATTATAGGAAAGAGAGGGTAGTATATATAATACGCGAATAGTAATACCTATTAGTCTATAAGGCCTATCTACTTAGTATTAGTCTTAATTACTATTAGATTAAGGAGCGGATTAAGTAGCGAGAGATTTAAATACTAGCGATCGGTCCTAAGGGTATAAAGCTAATCTAGCGGAAGTTTATAAAGAGTATTATTATAAGTAACCTAGCGTTTAGAGTATTTAATATACTATAGTTTAAGGACTCGTTTAATACTCTAAATAACGCCTATAACGTACCTTATAGATAGAACGTTATAGACTATCTTCTAAACAATGCCTACGAAGATATATAGTCTATAGTTAACCTAATTATCTTTAACTAGCGCTATATTAATCTAATCTTTAATAAAAGTATAAACGTTAATAAGGAGCGTATTATTAACCTCTATACTTATATACTATATTATAGCGCCTTCTTCTTATCCTTAGAGGTTATTAAAAGCGATAGTCTTACTATAGTATAGTATACTTACTAGTTTAGGCGACAAGTAGATAAGATTAAAGAGTACTATCCGGACTTCTATAAACGATTAAATACTATCGTAATAGACATCTATATAATAATATAGGCAACTTAGAGTAATATTACTACTTACGAGCTATATTCGTACCTATTTTACGTGCCCTATTAAGTATACTCGCTCTAGCTATCCCTAAAGGATATCTTCGAAGGTATTCTATTCTTTACTAAGGTTCTTAGTTAGGCTTAGCTTATCGTTACTACCTTCTTAAAGTCGCTACTATAGCTTAGTATTCTCCGCCGTTATATACGAGAGACTATAGGTAAGATAGTTGCCTTTGTCTTATTAGTAATTACTCGCTAGGGTATATAACTAGTACTATTAAAGAGTATCTATAAGGCTTAGCCTACCCTACTAGCGTTTACTCTACCTACTATTAAAGGCGATAAAGATAAGACTAGAAAGCTAATAAAGAAGGTTAGAGATATAGTATAGTAGCCTAGCTTCTAGAGCAAGCTCGAGATAGTTAAGAAGGTTATTACGCTAGTTAGTAAGGTAATTAAAATAGCTAAGTCCAACAATTGCTATATTCGATATATTATTCTATAATAGTAGAAGATTAGGTTAGCTTAGAAGGCCGCTACTAAGAAGGACGAGTTTATAAAGTAATACTTCTATTACTTAGAGACTAAGCTAAAGGTACGGATTAATTAGTAGGTTACTAACTATTACGTTGTTACCTATCTACTAGATCTAGGCTCTTTAGTTAAGAAGGACCCTATTCTATACTAGACTAAGGGTTAATAGTAGTATACTCTATACTAGTTTATCTACTGTCGAGTAGTAGTAGAAGACCTTTAGTATACTATAAGCGAGTTTAATACCTTCTATAACTGTAAAGGAGCCTTTTATAAGGATGCTAAGTACTAGATATATACTACTAATCTAGTAACCTTCTAGTAGTTTATTAAGAGCGAGGCTCTAATACTCGCGCTAGTTACTATCTACTTATCTTATATACTAGCGTCTTTAGTACCTTCTAAGCGCTTATTCTTAGTACTTAATCTTATCTATATAGACTTCTATAACCGACTAATATCTACTAAAGTTAATAAGATATAGTATATCTATATTAACGAGTAGGTACTATATTACGTATACGTAGAAGAGATACTATAAGAAGCTATAGAAGCGCTTAAATAAGCGCTTATTACTATTAGTCTATATAAACAAATATACGATAATCTACTATCTAACGAGCGTATATCGATTATAGCTATAATCTAAAGAGCTAATTAGAAGCCGAGAAATACCTATTAATAGTTAAAAGTATATATAATCGATATATCTTAGTCGATTAAGTATACTCGCGAGTTAGAGTTTAGCTAGAGTATAGCGTTAGGTAAGTA